>KI919303.1:38409-50073 GCA_000473525.2 Anopheles melas | reverse complement strand
AAGGAAACAGTTTATGCTACGGGTTGCTCGCTTGTAGCATGGAAATGAGCGGAGCGTTGGGTGAATTCTGGAGAGAAGCGATTCGAAGAATGAGAGTTTAGGATGGATGCGGGAGAGCAACCGAAAGAAAGAGAGCATTGAATGAGAAAGTGAATCTTTCCATAGTGAGGACGATGTGAGAAAGCATATGCGCGGAAGAACTCACGCACATTGCGTATGGGAGTGAGCGTGATGGGCTTTTGAAATTCCGATTCAAAAAGTGAAATGTATAGCGACATAACAGAATATGTAATTTAATAAAAATATTGCTTTACCCAGTTACCAACGATGTAAATTATTAAAGTCATTTCATGTAATTTTCTGCAAGCTAAAGTTGTTTATAAACTTTTATAACTGCAGCATCAGATGAGCGTTGGACAAAAATGCAAATTAGAACAGATATAACAACCGTGAGACAACGCATGGAAATATTCTTTAATGCTGTAGAGAAGTGTTGCGTATTTTTAGCACTCATGCGTTGTTTGCTGAATGATGTTGTCGCAATATGCGTTCATGGCTTATTAACATTCTTCTAAGCGTATAGATGGTAAGATGGTCCATATGAAGCTCGCAAAGGCCTTTCCTGGAAGAAACTTAATAATTAAGTTTAAGACGAAATGATCTCACATAAATCTAACATTACATTAAACATACGTCGTTATTGAATCAATATGCTTCTGTAGTGAGCCTTTTAGAATTTAACTTTAAGACTAATGGACTGTTGCAAATTGAATAAACTATCAGGCCTCATAGTATGCAAATACACTCGGAACGATGATTGACATGCAAATTGGCTTGCATCGGAATGCAATTTTCGAACCATCGATTGAATACGCATCCGGATAGCTTATTCCTGCCAACTGTCTTCGATCTCTAGTGTACAGATCCAACCCGTCTGCGTGTGTGCAAAACGCAAAGGTAGATATAAGCGTTGGGAAGTTGCTCCGTTTGCTTCAGCAAATGTCTTAATGAGTACGTGCCTTCCGTCCTGGCGTCGCACCTTGAATGAGAAGCGAACGGTAGACCAGCTTCGCATCAAAGAGCAATATCCTCATCTAGTGGATAGCTTGTAACAGAAACAGGTAATGTAGTCGTTGCAATGCAAGGCAAAGTGGTTTTTGCTGTCTTTAGCGCTCAGTACTAATCGGAACAGGTTTATTGCATTGAAGTGTCGATCGCTTCATTTGTTGGAAATAATGTTTATTATGATGATGGTGGTTTACGATCAGATTGAGTGGGTAAATCAAAAGAAGTAAAATTAGCTATTTGTTGAATATAATATTTGTTTTCACTTGAAAGTAACTCATACAACATAAAAGCTTAGCATTAGTTGATTTTGCAGATTGAATTCAATTTTAAACAATCACAAAAACTGCCTAGCCAAGAGCTAAAGGTTGGATTTGTTTTGGATCTGTAACTGAACAGTTTTTTTTGTCTGCTGAAACATACTCTGTTCAAGCGATATTGTTGTGCTGAGAAAGTAATTTGATACTTCCGTTTACTATTCATAATTGACATCAATTAATTAAGATGGGACAAAACGGATAGACTAAAGGCCAGAACCACCATATAAGCTGGTCATTGCTCTACTCTCGGTTATGCATGGAGAATGATCCTTTTGAATTAGTTTAAATAGAAATGAAATAAATATCTTGTTTCATGCGGGAAGCACTGAATCCTTTATTGCGGTTCCTGACATCCTCTTTTATTGCGGGTGAATTTAAAGGATTAATTATGAATTATGGGAAAGAGCGATGGTGGGAGGATGTGATGAAATAATGAAAGTATCATGTTACGGTCCCATTCATGAAAGCTAGCGCTTGGGCTTATGAAAGAAACCAAGTGACGGTTGATAGAAAGGATGTGATGCAATTGTGTAGGCATGGGAAACAGATTTTTTTGTTGCGTTTTGGTGATTTACTTGTATTGGGCATTAATATTACTATAAGGTGTTGTGTTGTGTGTATCGTGTCATGAATATTGAGCAAAATTTCAGTGTATATTCACCGGGCTGAAAACATTATTGAAATGCGATTTTATGCCAATGTAATGCACTTTAAGCAGCATAAACTTATTGTGAATAAACTGCCAGGATCTTATAAAATAGCTGACAATACACATAATAATACCCACCAGAACCAGGACACGAGATCGAAACATTTATAAATGGATTGTCGGTACGGCAATAAATTCTGTGCACATTAATTAAATCAACACTTTTCCCATCCCTGTTGCTCATTGTTGGCTTATCATACTTTTCCCAAGGTGAGGATTGGAATTGATTAATCGATTTTAAAAGTATAGTTTAGATTTTTACCAGTTCAATCACAACCACGTTATTGTTGATTGTTTTTTATATGAAAGGGCGTGTTTATTGTGCATGATAGGAAATTATCGGAGCAAAAAATAATAATTCAATTTACTATTCTAGTGGTAATATTGGAGAAATTCCCATACGAAATTAATCAATTATAGCTCGATACGAAATAAATCAAAAATAGTTGTTGGAACTCAGTAACACAAATATATAATATTATATATATATTTTTTAAATATCATGAATAATGGAGTTGTGCTACTGTATAGATTATAAACTTATGAAACATCATGGTACAAACAATGCAAACCAATGTGTTCGTGCCGTGAAGACGTCTCAAAATGGTAGGTAAAGTTTGGGACATGTGTAGACGAAAACAAACTGCTACAATATTTGCTCTTGCAACATGTTTCGTCTGCTCAATGGTGGCCAGTGTTAAACATTGTGTTACAGTCACTCCACTGTAGATTATCCACTTTAAGGTAGGTGGCAGCTTGGTTTGTTTTTTGGTGTGGGTATCAGCAGATGGTTTACGATAAAACTGCACCCTGTGTGATACTCGAAACGTGTGCTGCATATTTAAGATGGATGTGGTGAAAACAATGGTTATGCATTACGCTTCGCTTTACCAGCATGTTGAACAAATAATTTAAACATGTAATATATCCAAGAGAAGTACACGCGTGTGAGATCATTACAGCTGTAGCCTTTTTTGTATATTTCTTACTATAGGCTGGCAAAATTAGTTCATGAAAAACTCAATTTGAAATATTTAATTTTTATTGATTATATATCACTTTTTTATATTACGCCTCATCTTTAATTTAATTTGCAATTTGAATATGACCATAATGCACAAAATGTTCAAAATATATAATTGCATATAATTTAAGCTACAATAGCCTTATCAAATTCAATACTACAATCTATGCAGCATTTGCAAACATTGCACATGTCTTTCGAGCTGTTCAGGGAGATCTGCCATCCATATAATCCTTGCTTTTATTTGTTCTTGAGGAACGGCCTGACCGTAACGTGCCATAATCCTTTCGACAAACATTTAATTAGTGTTAATTCCTGCATCATCAGCTGAGCTGTTTCGAAATGGAAATTCTTTGTCTGTATAGTATGGCAATGGAAATGCGAAATCCCACAGAACGTGGCAGAAAATGTCAACGTACAACCATGAACGATTGTTTAACAATGTTTCGATCATTCTGACGACAAGAGCAAAACTGATTGTTGATTGTAAAATTGCATAAGAGGATTAAGATAATTGAACCTAAGCGATACAAGCGAAGCAAAAAGTTATACAATAACATTTAAAATATTGTTCATTCATTGTGAATATTAATTACCGATAAAGGATAAATGAAAACAAAACTCCATTCCGCTAAAAGATGTTAGAAGCTAAACAAAACTAAATTTCATATCATTTCCAGGTGGGAAAATTTCTACCCTTGCCACACGCTATAGTCCAGTGGAAATGTTACTGCTCGTGATAGTCAGACTTTTAGTGCAAAAAATTGAATACATAATATCCAAGTCATGAGGTAGAATACAGAATGGCACGTTTGTCAAGGGTCTTTTACGCTTTAATGCGATTTGTACTTGCTTCGATTACGGGAGTACCGTTACGATTTTATTTTTCCTCTGAAGATGATCCTCGTTGGTTAAAGCAGAGCGAATGGAAAATCTATTTCGCTCAAAATGTTTGCACATGCTATGAATATTAATGTGGAAGAACTTATTCTTAAGGACACTCCGAGGAGTGATTGGTAGCTGCGCATGCCAGTAGTTTGCCAGTAACTGATAGTTTGTAGGACGGGAAGGAGTGTGTAGTCCAATGTGCATGCTGTTCGCTACCTAGTTAGTTAGTGTTTGTAGCGATTTAAATTGCTGTGTTGAAATTTCGGCATTGCTAAACGGAAGCACAGTAATGGAGAGCATTTTGCATTTGCATTTTATGTATGCATATTAACTTGAGCAAGGTTATGGCACTCTGGGCCTGGGAAAACTCCCATTCAAGTAAAATGAATAAAGCAATACGGCCGTTTTGGACCGTTCCTCCTGAATTAAAAATAGAATAAATTTAATATGATTTTCACAGTTTTGTTTTTCAACAGAATCAAATTATTAGTTTTCAATTAAAAAGGGTGCAATATTTTCTCTTTTTTAAATACATGTTTGTAATGAAAAAGTCATGGTAATCATACGCGATTTGAACGATGGACGAGTATGACGTTAAATTGTGCCGGTAATAACTATACCTTGTGACCTTTATTCACGTGAATATACCCTGGAAAAGCTTCTATTGTGCTGCTCAGACATTATAAATCAATCCTAAAATAAGACTAATGGTGAGCCTGGTATAACAATTATGAGGACAAAGGTGTAAACGACATAATATACAACAAAGGTGATCTTCGTACAAAAAAGTTGAGCCAGACGTGGAAATGATCGTACGATTGTCATCCAATCAACCACTACTGTTACCTTTGTTCGGATTGTGATATCTTCGTTCTTAGGTTCCATTGTCAAGAGAGGTGGGTTAAGATGAATGTGCTCAAAAGAAGCATGTGGCTGTTGTCATCAAGATCGTGTATAATATTTGATGGTGCTATACTGCTGTGGAAAGATCGTAATAATAAGATACACTGTTCACTCTTGGCTTTGAAGGTTGTTGCTATAGTTTGGTTTTAGTATGTTTTCACGAGTTAGTTTAATATTTTTACTGTAATGTACTAAAACATGAATATGTACTATAAAATAATAAAGTTATACGAATTGTACCTATCTTTTTCAAAGTATCCGTTTACATAATTCACTATATATATATATATATATATATATATCGCATCCACGAAACTCTTGCTAATAACGCAGCGGAAAATAAATTATATCGTTTATTAACTTCAAATCGTGACAATGAACACCGCCTTCAAGAAAAACAATTAATCTTGCTGTTTTATGCCACACACGAACTTAGCAGATTTTACAGCGAAACAAATTTCGTTACACGCATGAAAGGGCGTTTCTCTACCCACGAAACCAAATTGAATTGTTTCGAATTGTGTGTGAGAAAACGATTATGTGGTTTGATAGGTTGTACGCGGTATCCGTTTTTGAGGTTTTGAGTGGGTTTAACGAAACACATTTGTGTAGAGGCGGCAACGTTCACCTCGCTATGCATGTGTTTTCTTGTTTATTTGTTTAAGGTTGTTCAACACAAGTAATCGATGTGATAGATTCGTTGTGGAGGTCTAGGAATAAGTTGTATAAAATCGATAACTTAGCATTTATTGTTTTCATTGATTCTATGCATCTTGTTTCGATTTCTCGGCCGAACAAACATTACATATCACGTTTCATTGCAACTGTTGAGTGGTTTTTGCAAAGGAAATATGCATATCATTTAACTTCATCATTAGCATATCTGCACATATGTGATGAAGGAACCATCAACGCTGCCAATGAAGATGTCAATCAAAAATCGAAATCTTGCATCCTGTGTATGTGTCAGCACGCTGTTAATGAAACACGAAACCGTAGAATCTTGAGTGAAAGCGAAAAAAAGCAGCGAAACTTGATTGACAGATTAATATTGATTCTTGTCTTGGTTGTCGATTAAATCCATCACATGTGAATCCCACGTTCTCATCCCACGCACAGTTGAAAGCAAGAGGCGTATTCAAACACATATGTTTGATGTAAAGCTCATTCCCAGGCAATCATTCAGCCAGAGGAGAAGCAGAGATAGGGTTACGCTTGCGAAACTGTTTGGGTTGCAGAGTGAGTTAATGTTTTCTTTAAAGGATTACAAAAACATTTCGATCAAAGGTCAACTATTTTCAGCTGATGATTTTCATGGAAATGAGGATTTGGCAATTAGTATCCGAATTTACTTTTGTTTCAATTATGTCTAAACTGCATGTAGAATACAATAAGATCAAGTGACAGGAACTTACGCTCATTGATTCACCTTTTATCTCAAACCCATTTTTTCTTAAATTGTTCTTATCTCAATTTGTTTGATTTACGACAATTTACGATACATGTTCACAGAAAAACTATCTTTTACAAGCACGGGGAACCACATGTGATGCAAAACGCTATGTGGTCTTGATAAAAAAAAGAATTGTAACGTAATCCATTCTGGCATCTTGTTCTTAGTGCAAAGCATTATTCAACACACTGAAATGAAATTCGCTGAAAAAAAAATATCCGATCGAGAAAATTTCATTCATTTTGTAGAAGGCTCACTAGTTTACGTACGTAGTTTTCGTACACCACTCTACGGCTAATTGTGCTTAACAGATTATCTTTTCCGCTGATTCATTTTTTATGCCACGGCACGAATCTCACCACCTACCCTGGCCCAGGAGATCGGGCGATATTTCACGCAAATAAAACCACGATTGCGTGCATAATTCAAACCGTAAGGCGCGGCGAATATTTTCAAACCGTGCACAGGAAGGAAGGAAAGATAAATGGTTTCGATGAAAATGGCCAGCGCTTCGGTCATGGGTCGTGAGAATCGAACGCATCCACCAACGCAAACCAGGAAGGAAAGGATCATCACCGTATCGCGAAGGTTAATTTGTACTGTGCACCAACGGAATGCCCTGTCTGAACTTCCGAGGATAAGTTTCCTGTGGTTTTTCCACATTTGCTGCTCAGTTTTTTGTTTGATGATAATATTTTAGTATCTATACAACGATTTCTTCTAATAAAACACTTGTTAAAATAAAGAAAGCCCAACAAAAGTATTATTATTATGTGAAATATGTGCAATTATGTGATATATTTGCAAAAAACGAAGGAAATAGCAATTTATAATTGATACTGAAATGTTGTCTTAAACAAATGAAGATGATCGTCTTATAAATGAGAACTGGTTCAGTCATTATTAATGGCCGTCCAACAAACAAACAATCGTTAAGGCTACATATGTTTAGAATTAAAATACGTTCAGGTTTGCAGCATCTTGAAGTTTACTCACATGTCGCATTAATTTCTGTCACGGATTGCGTGGATGATAAATGTCCCATGATCCAGTGACTTGTAAATGCGTTCCAGTTTTGTTAGTTCTCAGTATGTTCTTAAGTATAGCTGCAACTAACGAGGTGGCGTTCAGAAGGCAAGAAATAAAATCATTTTTAAAATGAATCATCTTTCTTCGCGTGATATCCTCAGCTTGAACGATCATGTTCCTTCAACTCAAAGATATAAATTTCTGGGACTTCATTACTAATTTGTCGAAAGATATCTTGTTGCAACTTGTGTTTGGTAAGGATCAAAATATTTTAATACATTTTATTTTGACGCTCTGCAAAATCTGAAATCAATCTAATATTAAAACAAACAAACCTTCGCGATACAACGTTGATGCAACCTCTGAGAAAAGTTTCTTTCAAATGTTTACCAAATATATGTAAAAGAGAATAAGTATTTCAGAAGAAATTGAGAAACAAAATGTTCATTTTATAATTATTTCTTTTATTTTTGTATCTGTGTCTGGTGTGATGAATGCATATATTTGAGAAGCGTTGGATATTGCGTATTATTGGATAAACACAGTTGAAATGTATATGTGTTAGAAGAACATCGCTTCATACTTGCTGTAAATAAATTTCTAGCCGATGTTGTACAATTCAATTCTTTGATTTGTGGTACAGTGCTTTTTTCTAAGCTATTGTATGTGTTATATAGAACCTGGAAAAGATGAAGATAAAAAGGTATTAAAAACAAATGATTGTTGTTGCAGTTACATGAATATTTTATTCAAAACTTATAAGGTATAGCATATACGAGCAGCGTTTAGAAGCACGTTTCAGAACTTTCGTTAAGCAGTGATCTACGATTGCTTAAAGCATTTGGCACTAATGGTACATGATCCCACACAAAAAGGTTAATTACCAACGGGAGAAACAATGGTGAAGAAAAGATTCCCAACAGTAAGTAATTAAGGGTAATTATTTCGCATAGATAGCTCATCAAGTTCTTTAAGGAACAGTATTTGCAAGGAAAGGAAGAGATTGTAATTAATCTACTGCTTTATTTTTTACCATGGTTGAGCTTTTGCAGATGAAATTTATTGTTTAAAGTTAAATCGCAAAATTTTAAACTAAATTTTAACATGTTTAACGCTGTCACGCACCTTATAATACATTAAAATCATACTATACTCACCAGATGTGTTTGCTATGGTTCGGCTTTCGACTAGAACTCTTAATTAAAGATACCTTGTAATTACTTCCATTTTCCTGAAGCAAAACCAACAGAAGCATCTATAATGAAACACAAAAGAGACAATATTTATGTTATTTTTTTACGATTTAGGGAATGATGTATTATTAATTATTATGCTATTAATTTATATGTTTTTTAATTATTATGTTTAGCTTTTTTAACAAAATGTTGATATTTTTCAAATATTCCAGTGAAAACAATTCAACGCTTCGTTGCATTGAATTCAATTTGCATAACTGAGTAATTATAGATTGTTCTTGTCTGAATTGAGATGTTTCCTCCAATAAATGTTTTTCTTTCACTGAAACAGAGATCGTAGCGGAAACAGGTCGTTCCAGAAATAAAAGAAATTATAATTCCTTTAGGAATAGTGTAGCAATAGGATTAAAAATAGAAACGGAACGGAGATGTGAAAAGAAATAAAGGTCCATGCAGTCACTGTGTAGGGTGCAATCACTAGTTGGCAATTAAAAACAAACCTAAGGGAAACGAGAAAGGTTTCTTGATGCAATATGCGGCAGTATGACAACATAAATGGACTGTTTTAGCCATGACAACTTATCGTATTGAAAATTAACGAAAGAAGTGTGAAAGGAATGGTGACGTTTTTCGTTACCATTTTCATAAGGAATCAATTTAAAAAGTGCGAGTCTTTGTAGTCTGATGGAAGACGCATCCAATTCTGACTGCTCGGCCGTGTTGCCATAACCAATCGGATCATTACTCTTTATTAATTGTGAAATTTTCGGCAAAGGAGCTTTGAAATTTATTTAATGGGTACCAAAACTACCTTTTCATTGTTTTCAACTACAGTTCGCATACTCACAGTTCTACCATAAGTTGTCTAGTAGTTTTAATTTTCAAAAATAAAAAAACGTTAATGAGAACAGAGCAGCAAATGTTGTGATAAACTATCCGAACTGCAATCTGATATCGTATCCAAAATGAATCAAGTTCCCTTAAACTTTACTTGAAAAAACATCCCAATTATAAAGCCAATACACGCCTTGTTCCCGAAAGTATTTTCGCGAGCTGACGAGCTGTCAAAGGTCACGATGTTGGTGGTTATTTTATCGACGACGGCGGATTGTCATTTAAGATGTTGTATAGTTTGAAAGCTTGTTATGTGGTTTGGCATGTGATGTCAGCAGTTTTGCCCGGCTAGACAGTTTGAACAGTAATAAACTATAGCTGGCCTGTTACCTGTCTCGCTAATACATGTGTCGATTGATTAAACGGTTGAGATTAAATTATTTCGGTTGGAGCTATAGTGTGCCTATCCAGTATCGTTGCATTAAAGCCTCTTCAACGACTTACGTGCTTCGAGCTCATAAATCAGTTGTTTGAGTTTCTTCCCATTCAATGGATGGAGAATGATGCGTTCGTGTTTTGTCGGACAACGTAGATTTAGTCCCAGCTGAAACACTTAAAACATATCACATGAGGGACTTATTGAGAAGTTGTTAAACTTAACAATTAGGGATTTTGAAATGAATATGACACTAATTCTCCGTTAAATCGCTTTGTATAAAAGTTAATTTGTTATTCGTCAAGTATACAAAATACAGATACTTCTATTGTTTGGTTGTTTAACGATATAATAGGGTTGAATATTTTGTTATAGAGTAAATGTTAAGTTGCGTTTTATTTTTAGTATTAAACATAAGCCCTAAAGTAGAATAAAAATTCTTGCATTGATGTTGGAGTGATTCTTGATCAAGCAAACTGGTGCTAGTATATAGTTGTCAAGTGACAAAAGTGATCAGGCTAACAGAAAAAAAGGAGAAACCGACTAAGTGACGTGATATGCTAACGACACGTGTGCATAACAAGTCGAGCGTGGCAGACGTGCGTATAATTACATCACCAGTCAGCATGTTGTTTAGTGTTGGGGAGTAAGATGCACATGTCATGTAAGTCAACAAATCTTTTTCGACCAAATGAAGAGAATATTTGAAAAAATATATTTCTGGAGCATAGCGATTAAAGTCCGTGAATTGTTAAATATTCTTTTCATGTTAGTTTGGCAAAGCAGACTAAGTGCAAAGTCTTTGATTTTTGTTACTTCATAAGACATATAATAATTTATTATTATATAATTTCCGTTGTAAGTTACAGAATTCTTATATGAGAGTGAAATAAAAATTTGGCTAATCTTGTAATAAATCTGTGTGCTGGTCTCAAATGAGTTTGTTTTTAAAGAGGGCGGAGTGCCACAAATGATTTGAAGATTATAGAATTTTCAAGCAAATATTTTGAGTCCACTACGATACAACAATAAATCTTATGGAACCTATGTTTGCCTAATGACCAAAGAATATCGGTAAATCAACAAAACTTTGCATAGTCTTTGTTAAAATTCGGTATAACATACCTAACATTGCAGCACAATCAAGCATCTCCAAAAAATATTTGACTATTTACCTTTATCCTATGCTGGCTAAGGCTATTTACCCATTTCAGGATTTTTTTCAAATGAATTTTGATTGATTGATTTGATTGTGATTGATGCTGTTTCATTATAGCAATAAGCAGCGCAACATTATGTGATAGTCGCAATGCTAATTAGCGATCTACGTTTGCATTAATTTCTACTCTCATAAACGAAACACTGTAAAAATGAATGCGTTTTTAGAGCTTTAGTATGAATTCCATTTCAAATTATGTAGGAGCATTGAGGTTAAAAAATAAACCAACACTATTCGAATTGATTTTAAGTATAGCTTTCTTGGTGCTAGAAATAGAAATATTTCAACCTAGAAGGAAAAAAACAATTGTAAAATAACAAGTACCTAATTTTCCATACACAAAAATGATAAAACCATTTTAACAACTTGTTTTCAGTACAGCATAATCAACGACTGCTCCTCCCTATTTAATATTCAATTGACTGCATCTGTATCGGACACTATAAGAGATTGACATAAAAATGGATCAGCACGTGGATTGAGACGGCGTTTCTAGCTTGTCAGTGTGTCTTGAATAGGGGGTGGAACCATCAGATTTCAAAAGCAATCATAATTTATGGCTTCCTTTTTGAGCGTATAAAACACATC
>KI919303.1:0-27230 GCA_000473525.2 Anopheles melas | reverse complement strand
TGAAAAGTGAAAGGTCTGTCGGGGCGGCCGGCCCAACACAGTGGGAAAGTGAGCTTAGTTTGGTGCGCGTTGGTGGTGGGATGAAAATAGGATTAGAAAAAGGCAAACGGGCACACACACACACACACATACAGAAATTGGCAAGCAGCTGAGACACGACTGTGCTCACGTGTGTATCAAAGGAGGGTTTTTTTTGTTGTTGCAAGTGTTGTTTTCACTTTCCCCCGCAGTAGCCGACCCCCCGGGGCAACATAATAATGGCGAGAAGGTGCAACAGGATGTGTTCGATGGTTTGTCTTATCATCGGATGTCTTTTTTTTAACCTTTGTTCGAAAGGAAACCTTTCCGATAGGCGCGGCCGAGCAAACGCTAAAATGGCAACAAACTAATTTTAAAATATTCAACCACAGTTTAATTGAGCCCAAACTCGTGAAACCACACCGGGTGGAATGGATGCCCTTGAACTACTTTAACCCTTCAGGCTGCCTTAGAGCCAGTCGATGGAAAGAGGCGAGTGAGGCGTCCTGCTGTACAAGGTTTCACCCTCGAACGAAATGGCAAACCGAACGTAGAGGACGATTTTCGGTGCGAATTTCGATGGGAAATGAACGACATTTGCATTGCGGCAATGGTGTTGTTGTGTGGCATTATAGTCGAAATTAGATGCTTCACGACTCAAGTTGGCGTTTCTGTTTTACTGCTCTGGCTTACACGCAAACAAACAAAAGCGCCCCCAAAGCGAAATAACCCAAAAGAAACGCATGGGAAACTCGTTTCTAAGCTCTCGGTACATTTTTGCGACTGAAAATGATAGTGCGGGTTTAAAATGTCTAACTCTGCCGTCCACAAAAAAAAAAGCTCTCACCGAATGTTTCTGCAGGCAGACGCTACAGGGAGGGTACATTTGAAAACACTAAAACAAACGACAATGAAGCGATAAAAAAACGTACGCCCAGCGCACCTAACTTTTCCTTTCGTTTAATTGTGCCATTGTCGCAAACAACAATTTGGGCGGGTTGCACCGGCACCGGCTGTATCTCTCTCTCTCTGTCTCTGTCTAAGCAAAAGCGGCCCCGCGGCGGGTTCGAGAGGTGAATCATTAATATTCCCTACCGTCCATCCCGCGGTCCTGATGGGCCTCTCTGATCCTCACTTTCCAGACGGGGTACACACTTTCGTTTTCTGCTTCGAGCGCTCGATTTGACGGATTCACCTCCTTCCCAAAAGACTGGCCATGGCGGGCGGTAAGAGAAAGACACCGATGCCATTTTACTCGAGAGCTCATTGTTCAGAGGCCACCCTACCGCCATCCCAGCCATCATAAACCCATTGCATAAAGCCACCCCGTACCAGTGTTAGTGTGTGTGTGTGTGGGTAGGTGATGTATTTTTGGCTGTATGTATCGTGCGCCCATATGACCTGGATAAAGCGCCGGTCGCCGGTTGGCCTTTACTTGCAGCGGCTGACCTCGATTTGCGAGTCACGAAAGAGCTCCGCTGCAAATGGTGGCGGGGGTTTTTGGAGGCGCCATTCAACGAGACAGAGAGAGAGAGACACACACACACACACACACATACACCTCCTCTGGCTCCATTTGGGGTTGGCAGGAATTTTCTCCATAAATGGAGTCGACAAAGGGAGGGCGCGCATTATGCGCGATTTGCCGGCCGCCTATGGCCTTCTCTGCTTCTTCGCCACCTTCGCCACCAGACCCGGTCTGCTTCCGCAAATGTAAGCGCACAGCATCTGTGTGTGCCTTATTGGGTGAGAAGGTTAGGAAGGATGCTTTTTTTTTCTCTGCACAGCTCATTACCGTTCAATTATCGCCGCTCCGTTACTGTCCAATGGGGAAATACGAAGCCTTATAGACATTGGTTTTGGACATTCCACGTCATACTTCTTCTTACATGAATGACGCTGCAGGACGCGATGTGTCCTAGATTTGGACATTGAGGTTTTCTGGTGATGACTAAACAAACCGAGCAGGATACGCTTGCTGACGTGCCGACGTGATAACTCTGGTGTAAGAGAAACAGTGAAAGTGTCGTCCGTGTAGTCTTGATTGGAGCATGATATGTGTCTTATTGTAGACCGCATGTTTCTGGAAGATGTATTAGATAGGATCTTTTTGTTGTTGGATGACTTCCAGAGCTCCAATGGATTGTATCATCTACATGTACGATGACTTCCAATGTATTATGACATCTATACGGTTTTTGTTGGATACTGAACATTTCCCTCAACTTTTTTTGGAACTGAAACCTCGACAGACATAAAGAAATCACCCCATGTGTCAATGGTTAATCGCTCAAAAGGTGTAATGTCTCGCACAGGGAACAGAAAAAAACGCTCCCCACACTACCACCATAAGTAGGTTGGCTCACACAATGGCGCTCACGCAGGACAAAGAAAGGTCTTTCCTTTCTTGCTGGATACTTCAGACATTCGACTGACTGAATTGCGGTTCGATGGTAACCAAAATTAAAAATAATAAAAGCGTACTTTGCCATCCCCCGTATGCGCGTATGTGTGTGTGTGTGTGTGGGGTGCCGGCTCCGGTCATCGTTGACACAGATTCGCCGATATCTTGTCCTCACTGCTCCTTCCCGACCGCCACCAGATTACACACACCGATCTCATCGTTCATATGCCGTCTCTTTGTTGCCGATGCTGTTCCGTCAGTCAGTGCTGCAAACCGGATCCACCTGAACGATACCAACAACCAAAGCAACAACAACAAAAAACTGCATACACAAGACCTTCGCAACCCTCATGATTGGAGAGGAATGGTGCCTCGTTTCGTTCGTTTTGCTACTTGTTGCACTCATTAATATTATTATGCACCTTTTTTTTTCATTGGTTTCGTTTCGTTTGTTTGACTGAGGTTCGCATATGCATCCACCCGCACAACACGGGCATGAAAGTTGTTTATGTTTATTTGCCCCACGACTGTGGCTGTCATTTACTGTTACACTCTACACCCATTACCGTTTAGATTGCGAGCGCATTAAGATTTTGAAGGTTTTATTTCGCATATTTTGCATACTCATTTGTCTCCCTTTTTTGCGCTGATGATTGGATCAGCGAGTGGTCCTGGTTTTAGTTGCAGTTTCAACCAAAAAAAGCCCACTTTTCACTAAAAAAACAAGGGTGGATTTGCGCTTAAAATAAATCTCACTTGACCACTTTTCAGTGCATTATTTAGCACCTGATCGCTGGTTAAGAGACGGGCGATGACAAGCCCTTCTGTTTTGGGGCCACATGCTCTAACGGAACAACGGCCGGGTGCAAGATGAGTGTGCAGAAGCTGTTTGCAAAACGGTTTCGTATTGAACCGTGCGCTCTACGCCCTATAATTACATATTTAACACACATTTTTCTGTCCCAAATTTGCAAACAAAAGCTACTGACCGGGGCAGAAAGAAATGCGCACCTTTGTCTCTCTGGTGGCGTCAGCAAGAAAAGTGATATCTAGGTAAAAAACCACCGACTCACCTTGCCGCAGGGTGAGATTGGTGTTTATCTTTTCGCTTAAGGAAGCAAACTGCTCAATATTGGAGTGGCCAACCGGGGATAGTACAAACACACCCGTTTTCCCTCGAGTGTGTGTGTGTGTTTTCTGGCGTTATCTTCCTGGAACTTCTGGTTGCTAAATGTAGGTCAGCACACCGTTTTGTTTACTCCAACGCCTCATTACTTAGTGACGTGTTCCAGAAGCTCTCGTTCCAGACGCTGGCTCGAAGAACGCACGCACAGACGCGTTGGTAGTAAAGAATGGGGCATGGGCAACAGACCAGTAACACGACCATGAGCAGACCACCACACCAGATACACCTTCCTGCAGCAATTCGGCAAACACTGCTGTACAAATAGATGTTGGTTGGGTGTTTTTTTTTTCGCTATTGCTTAAACGAATATCTTCAACAAATCATCATATTCCAAGCTCACAGGTTGACTTTGCTACGAACGATTGATCATGGCGAGGCCTAGTGCAAAGTAAATGGCAAACAGTCAATAGTTGGTGTGACTCCCGTTTCGCGGTTCTAGAAGTCGGCTTCGACCTCGGTGCTGAGAGTTAGAAGGAAGGTGCTAACAAAAGGGGTAGGTCACGAAAGCGCACGCCAAACACACGCATACTGTTGTTCTGAAGGCTAGTTCTAAAAGTGTTTTATTACGTTTTTAAAGACTCACTTTGAATTTTATGCCATCTTCATAATAACGTGCAGTTAAAGTCCAATAGGAGATATTTTCAGATGATTAATAGTACCCGGTCGTAAAATGACTCACGAAATGTGCCCCCCCCCCCCCGCAAAAGCCAATAGTTTTAAAAGCTGAAGTATTGAGAAGATCAATATGGAAATTAATGCTCTCTCGGTCGCGTGTACGAAACACGGTCCCAAGATCCCGCGGAGAGCAATTAATTCTAATTATCACCGTAAAGCACGCATGAAGATGAAAAGGGTTCAGCATGCTTCATGTGCTCAGGAAATGAAATTCTCAATAGAATATGATGTTGTTGTTTATATAAGGATATATATGCCATGCATTCTGAAGCGAGTTTCAAGAAAGCGTGGCAACAAATATGGCAAGTCTTATTTACTTATCTTGCCATACAAGACATTGGGTTTAAATACTCATTCTATAATGAAATTCCGGGAGTAGATATCAGCTTCGTGGATGACACCATGCTTCCTCAAGAATAACATCAGCAAGTATTCGATTTAAAGTACCACAAATATCCCGTGGTTTAGTTTTATGATGCTGAAGAACAACTGAAAGAGCATCATAAAAATCTCTGAACCATAACACATTTAAAATCTGGTTTCCCATGAGCTTGAGCAAATTTAACAATGCTGCAATATTCATCATCAGTTGAAAAAGCCTTCCCAATAGTATGATGCGGTGTGGTGTTATTCATAGGGAGAACTTTTATTCCCGAAAACTCATCGAAGACGTGAGCACAACAAAGGAATTAAAAATCTGATTATTAACATGCGTTGTGATGTTAATTTCCCAGCGTCAGCTAGTGCAGGGCTGCTAACGTAAAAGGACACCCTTTTAAAACCCCTTTTGTCAACGCTTCCCCAATGCGGGGTTGCTAAGCTTGTTTAGAAGAATCGCCAAAGCTCGATGAAATCGATGCTTGTCATCGCCTGCCTAAGCGTGTGTGTGAGTCAGTGCTCCGAGACTGATCATGCATTCCAGCACATCTCGCGCAGGTAGAGGCCTAGCTGTCATAGTTCTTTCAACATGTTACACAACCACTCAGCTGTCAGAGTGAAGCCCGATCGAGTGAAATGTGCGCAAAATCCACAACAACAAGCGCTGGGTGTGTATGCGCGGTACCACAATGGGTACGGGATCGGAATAGCTAATGAGGATCACACCTTTTCTAGCGCGGCAGACACTCTGTGTCCACGGTTTGACTACCTGCGCCTTGCGAAGGGTTCGGGAAGTGGAATGTGAAGTATGATTTTGATACAGCATAAAGACGAACTGCTGATGTGTCTGAAGTTGTGCACGCTCTAGTCAAGAGAACCAGCCAGAATTGGCAAGAACTATTTGCAACTAACTTTCCAGAAAAAAAACCAGAGGTTTCCAATAACGTGTGCTGATTTGACAGGCCGTGTCAAAATGCCTGGATGTCAGCAACAGTGACAAAATCATTCCAAATCCAATCGAACAAGAAGATGGACATCGACTCCAACTTCGGGTGGATTATCTCTTTTGCGTCGTAAGTGACGGTCTCTCGCATGATGCTTGACGGTTTCGGGCTTGACTGCTTAAATTAAAATCGTTTTGTCTCGCTGTGTGTGTGTGTGTGCGGCGTTCCCTGTCACACCACGTGAGACAGGTTGTTAATTATTCAGTTTTAAACTACGCACCTAGCTGTACCTAGATCGCTGTGTAACGTCCGTTGGTTCTGCTCAGCTCGATGTGAACTAACAACTTTGAAACTAGCAGCAAGAGGTTGCTGTCATTGATCTTGAATAGGGAAGGGTACTACTCCCCATACACCCTCATGCGCACGAGAGGCCCGTTGACATTCGCCCTTAACCCTGCCATTCACCACCATCGTGGTGCTGAGGTGCGAGTCGCGATATAGCGTTTCCCTTCGGAAGGGTGGTTCTCTAGTAGGTGAAAAAAGAGTACCAACACCGATGGAAACAGTGTCAAACACAGTGGCCTACAGGCAACAAATGTAGGAGAAAATTACCTACCGGCCTAGAAAAAAGTAGAAAAAAAAGGAAACAAAGGTTGTAATATCAAAAGTCAGCAGAAACCTCCTTTCCACAGCGCAGGTTCGCGTGTATGTATGATGTGGTGGGTCAACAACCTTGCACGGCACTAGAGGCCTATTTGCCGGCGTTGTTTGAACGGTGATTCCGAGCGATATAACGTGTATTACTCGCCCAATTATGGGTCAAAGTAAGGGATGACATGCAACTAGAAACATCCACCTATAGCGCTAACCAGTTCAAGCCGTAAAAAAGCCGTACTAGAATTAAAAATCCTTTGCATGGTGTATGGTACGCCGTATTCCAGGATACATTAGTTAACATAGCAGAATGCAGCGGCTCTCAGCACTTGACCAAGGAAGCAAGTGTTAACTTCACCGCAGACCACTCGGTTACGCGAACGCCGAAGCCTAGCGGCAAAACGTTTTCATGGCACGTTGTCGCACTTCATGACACACTCATCAATCAATCATAAGGGCCGCATGGAGCAAAATAACAACAGGCCGCAACTGGAGACGTCTGTGATACGGTGTTCTGTTCCGTAAAGCCTACCAGCGTGTGCTTAAACTCTTAACTAACACAACCCAAAATGTGTGTCCGAAATAGTAAATGTTGACCATCATCCGCACAAAAAAAAATGGAGAAAAACAATCGACCCGAAGGAATCAGTTTGCGCCGCAAGGCATTCGGTAGACCTCAGTTTACTCACCGCTAACTCCGGGTTGCGTGTGGGGGTGGAATTGCTGTTAGTATAGTTGCGGCTTTTCTTTTGCTGGTCAGAATTAGTTGCCAGGGTCGGAAAAATGTAGGACACGGGCTTTCGTTTACCATTCCGCTGTTGCTAGGATACCTTCGGCAGACTTTGCCCGGTAGGCCTAGGTGGAGTCGTTTTTCCCTGGGTCTAAATTATACATTCCACGTTGTCCAAGGGAAGGGGATGGACCAAATTGCGGCTTATTAATTCAAGAATAGAAGCAGCGTGCGCGGAACTGTTTAACTACCATTTGGAAATTGTATATGTGATAAATTTGAATATTGCCTGATGTTTTTTGGAGAGATATCAACTCAACGAATTCTGATGTGTTATAGAAGAGGGAAACAAAATCTGGCATCATAACTATTGCAATTAACGCTGAAATAAGGAAGGAGAAAGAATATATTGAAGTAGACTCAAGAGCCTCGGATATTGGTGATTATCGAAAGCAATAATTATCTGGTAGAAAATATTCAGAAAACGTATCTGTTATCACTCCAAAAATAGAAATGCTTCTTTGGAAGTCTCTCTCTTCAGACCATTGTACATTAGCTATGGTTGGAGCATTAGAGCACGACCGGAAACGCATCATTGAATTGCAATTATGCCTCAGTTCGATGGCGCCACGGTCAATTCGATTTCATTTCCACCCCTGGGGAGGAGAGGATATAATTTCCAGGGAAAAGCGATGCAGTTTGCGAGAGTTTGGAAGTTTGATCCAAATTTGCCTATTTGCATCGCCTCTTTGACCTCCACCGGGAGCAATTTTGGTCAATCATTGAAATCGTGTATCTGCGGTTAATGATCAATCGCCCCGGAAGAGTGGAAGATTGAAGATGAAGAATTGCTGCATATCAATGTTTGCCTCGAAATTGAATTTCCTCGGCAATGTAATGACGCTTCATTAGCGAGAGAGGAGCATACTTAGGAGGTTTTTAGGTTTGAATTCTTAACGCCTCGTAAGTATATTGATTTAATTTGCTGCTCGATTTAACCCGCATCCTTTGAACCATTCTTGAATGAATCGAAATTAGCTCGTCTATGAATCACAATGTTTTACCTTAACACCTCCCAAAATGTAACGATCAGAGGCGCGCATTCAACCCACATTAGCTGTTTATTGAAACAAACAGTTTAACCGTTTCGGTTACGAGGTTCTTGCGTTGTGTTGTGCACGGCACCCTTTGCAACCTTAAGACGAACCTAAAACTATACTTGAACATTGAAGTCACCAAAAAAAAAACAAACAACTGAGCCGTTGACAACCGTAGGCGAAAGTGAACGAGCGGGTTGTTGTCTTTGGGCAGTCTCTCAACCAAACAAAAAGGCAACACACTTATTGACACTCCAATCACGATTTTCTAGCCCTTGCGAGACGGGGGCTGCCAAAAGTGCACGGGGGAGTGAAAGAGAATACTCGGTGGTTGTTGCGTATATGTGTGTTAGCTAATTATTCAAATTAGTTTCAATTTCCGGTTTCCGGGGACACAGAGCTTTTTTTTTGCTTGTTTTTTTTTTGTTGTTGTTGTGTGTGTTAGTGTAAATTTTGGAGAAAATTTAACACACCTTTTAGTGGATTTGTTTTTTGTTTGTTACATTATCTTCATCTTTTTGCTTTCATTTATTTAATCCTTTCACTTTTGTTAGGTTGTTTGGTTTCGTTATATTCATGTGTAATGTTTTGTATTCAACATTTCTTAGTCTTTTATATTTATTTTTATGTTATTTGTTATCGAAAATTGTATTTTCGTGATTTGTGTGGTTTATAATTCTTTTTTATTTATCTTCTTCCATACTCTTCTAATTCCAAACGGCAACTTAAGACGTTCGCCCCTTTTCTCCACGCCTTCCTGACCTCGAAACTTCCTTGTCCCGTTTGTCAAACAGGCTGCTGCCGGCCGGTTTTCAAAATGAAAACAAATAATCAATAACAACAAACACACGCACACACTCATAAGCTTCTACCATTCGCGCTACGTCACTGCACGCAGAGGTCAACAAACGGCAATTACACTACTTTAATCCTTGCGGTGTCCCACACCCGTGTCAGCAGACATCGTTTCCTTGCGCCGCCTGTACGTTCTTTACGCTTTGCGCTTTTCCCGTGTTTTCGTGGTTTGCTGCCTGGTTGGGCTTTAATTCTCCAGCCAACGTTGCTGGAGAAGGAGGAAAGCTGGAAAGAGTACGGGGTTGTGGACATAAGTTTATGCGTCGTGGAAAGCAGATCCACGATACGTGTGTTTCGTCTGTGCCCGATGTCTTGCGGCATTCTTCGGTAGGATCACGCGGGCCTGCATGGTTACGCGCGCTAGCACAGAATACGATCATCCATTCCGTCTTTCGCTTCTCTTCTCTTCTCTCTCTCTCTCTCTCCGGGACATAGTTCCTTCCGCTTCAGAGTCTTTT
Organism: Anopheles melas; assembly: GCA_000473525.2. Lineage (NCBI taxonomy): Eukaryota > Metazoa > Arthropoda > Insecta > Diptera > Culicidae > Anopheles > Anopheles melas. The sequence goes on along the minus strand of KI919303.1, from coordinate 17,831 downwards.
CAGAAAACGAAGGTATATGTTTACCACCAGGGCCCCTGGTAATCATCATTTGTTTTGTTTCTCTTTTATTTCCTTTTGCTCCAAAACCCTAGCAGCAAAGAACTAGGGAACTAGGGAGCAAATCAGAATAATCGTGCCTAGAACCTAGAAACTCCGGTCAGCTAGCGACATTATTCTACACCTGTGTGTTGGTGTGCTAGGAGAACTTGCTGTGTGTGGAAAGAGGCAGAGCACAAGAACGAAAGCACGATTTAAATGAAAACCACGACTCTCCACGGGTAGGGTTTCTCTTGCGGCACAACCCGCGCGGGATGATGTTAATCAGGCAATCACGCAGGCAATTATGTGGATGACGGTGTGGTGGGTTTAGGAAAGGAGGGGAGAACGTGAACTACAGAACCTAGCAATAAAACGATCTGGAATGGTAGGAAAGTAAGCCAGCGAGTCGACTATGAACTTCACAACACTGAACGACGTGGTGGCGCCCCTCCTTCTGCGGCGTTTAAAGGTCGCGGAAGTGACGGTGGTGCGGGTACACATGGTTTTTAATAAGCTCCCCTCCAAGTACACACTAACGTTTACAACTAAGAACTTCCCCTAGAAGAAAAGAAGGGTAATATAGGCGCCCAGCTGTATCGACCAGCAAGAGCGTTGGAAATATCGCAGAAAGACGAGAAAACACTGTGTGCAAAGAAACCTGTTTACTGTTTTGCTTTCTGCACTGTAATCTGCTTCTTCCTTTCCTTTCTCTATTCCAATGTTTGCAATGAAGCGTTTGTAGTTGAATGGAGAAAAAAATGACACTATAATTCGCTTTCCGCACAAAGCACTTGAGGAAGAATCCCTTTCGCATACAAACGCATTACACTTGCAAAGAAGCTTCAAATCCGAAGCTTGCGAAGATCTTCGCCAGGGGGAGCCACTTCCGCATACAGCTATGATTGATAGTACGTACCACCAGCTCCAGTGTGGCTCTTGGGGAGGGCAATTCTTCTCGCTAGACGTGTGCGCTATTTGCATGCGACCACTTCAGGCTCTCTTTTTTCATGCCATACCCAAGACAGACTAACACGAACTAGCATAGGCCGCTCCAGGTTTTGCCATGATGCTACACAATTCTCACTAACTCTGCGGTGGCTCCATTCATTGGCGAAAGGTTGGTTTTTTGTTGCTGTTCCGGTGGTTTGCGTTGCGCTAGAGCAAAGTTTTTTGCTTGCTACAATAATCTGGCTTTTGCATTAGTTACGGAAATGATAAATAAAGAAAATATCACCCCGCGTGTGTTGGTTGGGGAGCGCTGTAGCCACGTACCGCCTGCCGCGAAGCAATCAGCGAACGGAGCGGAACGATTGCCGATGTTTTATTGGCTTCCCGTTTTGCTAGACACAGTTTATAGATCAATTTTATGTTGGTGCTATTTTTGTTTCACTTTTGATATTTTGATATTGGATATTTTTTTATTCATGTTTGTGTTTTTGGTTTTCTTGGAAGATCCTTTGAATGTATAGTGCAATCAAAAAGATTAAGAAACTTTGAATATATCGCTTGTGCAAACAGCCGCATATTCTAGACGCAAGACATCGCCTTGGTACTGGACGGCAAAGTTTTATAGGCATTAGGTGAATGGATGCCTGGCCGTCCGGTTTTGCCCCGATGGTGGAGAGTTACATGTATAATTACACGCGGCAGGGCACATACCTTCACTACCATTACGCGCACTAGAACGGAGAGGTTGTTCGCTTCGATTTGCACCTTGTTTCTTCTCCTCCCAATGCCTACACTTCCATCTAGAGCTGGAGAGCTCCATTATGTAGATTATGTATGCACATTCTAGGTGGTTGAAGCTCTCTGTTAGAGCCTACGCTGTCTACACCTCTACGTGGAGCTTGAGAGCTTTGTGAATCTAGTTTTTTTTTTCTTTCAATTCACTGTTTAGGCTTTCCGATATGTTGGAAACAGTCTCCATACATACAGCCACACGGCAACAACACTAGCCGTCTAGTCGGGCGTAACTTTAGCAATTGCGCTCCAGAGACTTCCTCGTTTTTCGTTTCGCTGCTGCTCATTCCTCATCGTTACTATGGGCTGTTTAGTTGAGCGAACGAAGCAACGCAGTCGTCCAACAGGCACAGCATCACTTTGTTCCCATAGTAGTATCCCCTTAGCGCCGGCAGCCCCGCCGACAGTGTTGCAGTACTTATTACCTACGTTCGAGATTTGCTTTTCAACTTCCCTTTCGCACGCTGACCTGTCAGGGAAATAGGAGAACAACCCGCGATATGTCGGTATGCGGGTTTCGAGCGTAGTTGGTTAGTGGAATATAACATGGTAGGAGAAGTAGTAACAGCACGGCCCTGCTCAGAAAGGCAGCCAAATGTTACTTCCTACATTGGAACTGTTTTCCTGATTCAAGTCCAAGGTTTTGCAAATAGTATGAATTTCAGATGTTAAGTTATCGCTGTGTGAAAATCATGATTGCTGTCGTCCTACTTCTAATTATGGAAACATTTTCCCGCTGGCCACTGTTGTCTATTAATAAGTCTTGGTTTTTAGTTGGAACATCATCATTATGCCGTCCTTTTATGCTTAGTTGGTTAGTTTCATTTTCTCTCGCAATTCAGTGCTTGGAATCCGACTGACCTCCACAGAAACTCCACTCATTGACGTCAGTAATGAGGACTAGTTTAATTGAATGCTCAATTATCGATTGCAACATGTAAGCAACTCCGCGCACATAGACCTGGTCGTGGAAATGAAGTGAATGAAACCCTTCTGGGCCAGTCAGTCTGCTGGTAGGCCCGTTGTGTGCTACCTGCAGCGATCTTGAATGCTCATAGCGCCATAAAAGTGGACGAGTGTTGATCGGAGACCGATCAAGATGTGATGCGGGCCCGCGCCATTGCACAGAAAAGACTCAGCAGTAAAGGGACAAGAACACATCACGATGCATCGCTCAAACATTGCAGCCTGCAAATACTGCAAATTCATGGGAAATGAGTGAACTCGCGAACTCAACCTCCACCTCTCCGTCCCCTTAAAATCTTCAAACGTTCCAGTAACAGCTCCTCCTCGATTTGGTTGCGATTTTAATGCTCCGCTCGCGGCACAAACATCATCTCGCGCACGTGACGATGACGCCGATGGATGCAGCCGCCAATGACCTGAAGTGTGTGGTTGCGCGCCCGCCGATCAACGAATCAAGATAGTGCACTGGAGATGGTGCACTTTCTGGCGGTGGGCAGCCCTGACAACGCGGCCATTGTGGTTAGCTGCACATTTGAGCGAGGAAGAGAGATGGAGCCCTTGGAGAAGGGATGCCAGAGCCTGAGTCGCGCCAGTAACAGCATCAGCACTCTCCCTTGCTGAGCTGATCGCCGGCTTGTGCATTAGTAAAAGGACGGAGGGGATGGGAGGCGCACGTAGCTCAAAGGGCAAGGTTGCAATAGCGTATACTCCACGGGGCTGACGTTCGCTACTCTGTGTATACACAGACACACACACACACAAACACATACAGTTTCGTGTGAGGGAGTTGTTGTTGGCCCGCAAGACTCGGAACAGTCCAGAGAGTTGTCTCGCGTTGGCGGGTTGTTGGTGATGAAGAAGGGATGGGAGGTAGAGGATGTATTGAGTGAAGCGTTATGTAAAACAGCGATACGGTTTGATGATCTTTGGTACAATGGTGGGGTGTGTGTGTGAGTGAGCGTCGTTTGGAGGAGGGTCCTTCTTTGGAGGTTATTGCTAAGGCGACGCGCGGCAGTTTGGTCTTGAATATTTTGAATGCAATCCATTACCAGATGCGCTTTCCCATTCGGTTTCTTCGAGGGTCATTTGAATATTGATCAGTATCAGTCGGGGGGCGGCCGGTGGTGATCATGTTTAGAGAGTGATCCACTGGAGCTGGGTGGATTGCGGTTTTGTACGGTCGTCAGGGAGGATTCAGATTTCTTCGCAACTTGGGCTGATTGCGAGACGCAGAGCTGCAAAGGCGCAGAGCACACCAATAATACAGGAAATGGGTACTAATTACCCAACCGTTCAACCACCAATACGCAACAAGTGGAAGTTGATCCCCCTCGGCAACCCTTTTACCATTGACTTCCTAGGAGTTAGAGGAAACCATTAGAGCAAGCGGAAAGGAACACTCAACAAATCTGTTGTGGCGCCATCATGTTGCAGACACTCGTCGGCGCACTTGAAAGATGATAGTTTGCCTTTCCCTTTGCAGGCATTATTCTTTCGCGTTCTGCGGCTCGTCTTCGCGTTGGTGCGCCATCTCGGTGTACTGCAATTGTGTATTCATAACTTCAGTGCATACGCCCACCCACTAGAAGTGGCGGCTCGCTGCCTTTGCCTGTCAGTTACATTTCCGTGTTCTATTCTAAGCTGCATTAAGCAAGAAGAAGCAACTGCAAAAAGCTCTTTTCCACGCTTTTCACTTCAATCGCTTCTACTGGTACTACTGGTTGGCTAGACTTCCTGTTTTGCGAAGACACACACACACGCGCACGCAAACATATGTGGTGAGGTTCTGTGTTTGTTCTTCTTGCCCACACGCTATGCAACAATAGTGCATCAAGAATGTGCGCGTCTGGCGATGTTTACCAACCGCAGCTATGCCGCCCTTAGCTTTGTGCCCTTTGCGGTCACAAAACGCCGAAGAAAAGAATCGAATAATGTTCTTGACACAACCCCCCCCCCCCCTCCACCCTCCGATATGCTCTGTCGTATGCAACCCAATGCACGACTGCACTAGAAGTCATGTATGTTCTGTTTAGTGTCGGAAGATGCAACAATGTTGCAACAATGGTCACCGATGTTGTTGAACCAAATAGATGCTATTGTGTTGATGTTGCGGTAGTAGCTTTATTTGCGCTTCCTTTTGTGGTGGACGTTCCCGGTCGAGTTTACGACTGCAGCAGTAATTGTTTTAGCCATATACAATAACGATGAACGCTTTTATCACATATCTTTAAGTCGTGCTGAAATACGTCAATTAATATCGTTCGTTTTTTTCTTTTCTATTTTAGGTGAGTCCATCGCAGCAAAGGTTGGAGTTTTAGTAAGACTAGCGAACGCGCTGGAGGTAACATTTAATCCGACATTTAAAGCAATACCCTTGAACTTGAGGCACTCGCATCAAAACGCAGTGCAAATGTTTGGCTTTTGAGTGCCAAACTGTTTGTTGTTGCGTTTGAATTCAAATCGTTCCAAAGTGCACAACCAGCACATTTGAACAGCATTCAATCAGAAACAATGTTTGAGAAGTACAGCTTCCCAATGCAATAACATTTGCCATACGAAAATCTGCTGACAAGTGTGTTTTCCTGTGTTTAGGACATTGGAAATGAAAACAAACGACTGCATCATACTGCAGAAACAACCACCAGCACCATCGATTCTGGGAGAGGCTGCATAATCTCAACGCCGGACTTGGTGTAGCTGGATTGCAATATTCGACCCCGAAAGAAACTGATACCATGCTGCATGCCTGCACATCTTGCATTTGTGTGCACACAGGAAGTGTATGGGAATAACCGGGTTAACGAACAAAAAGCTGTTTGTTTACAGTGTGCACCGAGACGCGAATTTGAATGGAGAAATATGCTTCCTTTAACCCCCCACGCCATTCCATTGCCGAACGGATGCAAAATGCAACTTTTTGGCGAGTTAGTAAGATGCTAAAATTGTTTGCAGATGTGGGGTGTGTGGCGTCGATAATGCACCAACACTGCGCGTGAAATCAATTAACTTCATCGCAGTGTTGCCCACTTTTCGATTAGTTCTGTGCAACGTTTTGCGATTTATTTGATTGAAATAATGATCTACCTACAAGGAGAGGATTAGTGCTACAAATTAAATTGCTAATATGTATGGAAACACTCCTGAGATGATTTTTTATTAATCCTTCAGTCAGATGGAGCAGCTGTTTATGCAGAATATCACGTTCTAAAATCTTGTGCACGCCCGCTTTTCTTGCATCCAACGCTAAAAATGAAGATGAAGAGGTTATTTCAAAGATCTTCTACCTTCTCTCCATTTGAATTCTGAATGCGACTTACAAAAAAAACGCACCAATAAATACGAGCCTGCGTTGGCGTATTTGAGCGAGTAGTTTTGCCCATGTGGGAGTTCTTAAGATGCAGTCCATAAGGCAAAAAAAACGAGGTGCAGTTGTTTCCATAGCCCGATGACCGAAGGTTCTTACTACTTCAATCCTCTAATAGCCTTAACGTGCCACGTCCCACGTTATCGAAGGTGTAGGGGCAAACTGGAGGAGGAATCGAAGGAGTAGGAGGAGAGTTGGACGTTCTAATGATGTGCAACTCCCGTCCCGTGGAGTTTCTTGGGCGATCCAAAAAAGCCTCATTTCCAGTTCTGAATTATGAACACTTCGCAGTCAATTAATAAAATTGGTTCAGCTACTCGATTACGCGCCCGAATGTTCTGTAAAAGGTAGGTTCGGTTCATCATTATGAATAAAGGTGCACGTAAATTACAAGTTCAAAAATATAAGGAATAAATCATGCCGTATTCGTGCCGGCTCACTTTTCGGAGGTGGTGGTCCTTCCTTCAGAAATGAATTCTTGCTGTAACGAAAGGAAAATCTCATCTGTTTTTCGCTCTCTACCTCTCTATCGCTCTTTAATTTCTCTCTCGATCGATTATTCATCCGGCTTAGTTTGTTCGCCACAAAATCGCCTATTTTATTCCATTGTTTTTTTCCCCCGCTGCTTCTCGCTATTCTTCTTTCAATGATGATGAAGCAAGATTTTCGATTGTTGAAAATGCATCCACCACCACCAACCAGCTCCTCTGTTCCATTTCATAGCAAAACGTGCGGAATGGCCAATCCAGAGAGTGTGTAGTGTTGCCTAGTCATGGTCGGAATAGTTCAGTTTCCGGTAGATGAAAACATGAGGCAAAGAAGAACGTTGTGTACGAACGAACATTGTATGCGGAAAAGGTTTTACTTTTTCGCGAATTTCACAACCTGTTGCTAGGTGACTCTCGTTGATATGGTAGCTTGTTTACCGTCGAACCAACCGGATAGTTGTCAAAAAATCAGACCCCCATACTCGAACAGAAACGCGGTCTGTGGTCTAGTGTAATCATATAATTAACCGTTGAAGTATGTCGAATATACGTACACGCTAACGATCATTGTACGATTAGGTACGGTTCGCCCATTTCAACGCGGTAAAGATTCTACTCTATCCATCGCTTCTTGCCAGTGCGTTGGTTGGTGTTTCGACGCTGTGGTTAATTTGAATTCTCTCCCCATGCTCTCCGCGCCGGACGTGGACTACTCCTATTCCGGTACGTGATCTTTGGAAGGGGTTTGAAGTCGATCGAGGCTTCAATTATCCTAACTCCTCAACGTGCTGGGCTGCCTCTTGGGCGAGAATTCTTGATCAAAGCTGTCCATTTCGCTTGGTTGTGTGTTGCGTCCTCTACGGTCCTCTAGTTCATCCAACCACACCTGCGCTACGGCATCTTCGCCTTCCAATAACTTCCAAGGTGAAGTCCATTGGTCAGCCTCATTGCCCTAGTGCTAGAGGATTTACGAAAACTATTGCACGATCTCGCTGTGAATATCCGATCTCAGATCTACGACGCTCTTGAGTAAACCATGACGACAACGTAGTAAACCACTCTGCAACGACCACGTACAGAGTGTGGTCGTTAAAAGTACAGACACAGACAAACGTCAGTTGAATATACTGTAGTATTCGTATAGGTGTACCCCCTCCAACGGTTAGCGGAACGACTCAGACATTGTAGGGAAGCTTATATGGGAGGGAGCACTAAGATTCTACACCCTTGGTGGACTCAGATATGGTATCATTGCAGGAGTTGCAAGAATTCTTTGCAGAATAAATAGCACCACTTTTTTGCAGGGTATCAACCTACCTATCCCCTCTTTAGTATAGTACGTCATAGCTCGTTGGCGATGTGGTTGTAAAACTAGTTCGAGTTGTAATTAAAATTAAGTATTCTCATTTTTTTATTGCCACAGAGTGGTCAGCAACAAAAAAAAAACGCAGCAGAACCCATTTAAGAGGGGCTTTAAAAAGTCAATGCTTTACGCCTCGGTACGCGATCTGTGGAAGCCTTTGAACCGTGTGTGTGTGTCTGAGCGATGGCGAGTTAACGAGAGTTGCCTAGTTTTATGTGCAGGAGGCTTTTACTTTTCTTCCCAGCTTGCTCGTAAGTGCCAATGGGGTGGGTTGTGTTACTGTTCAATCAATCCATAAACTTGCAGCACAGACAGCTGCACCACCAACCAAACCCACTTCCTCGCGCCCTCTGGTACTAGTTTTATTCTTTGCCACAAGCCTGATGAGGCGTCGATGATGCTCTCCACCCTTCGGTACCTTCCATGCGTTGTGGATCTATCTCTGTCCAGTACAAAAGAATCCGTCCACGGTTTCTCTGGCTCTTGCTTGCTGTTTGGAGGAGCTCAAGCACGAGAAGGAGGGACGCTGGGGAGCAGCGCAGACCTTTATCAGAGATGAATTGAAAAACCTGTTTCGAGACGCCAAACGGCTGTGCCCTCCCTTTCGTGTATGATGGAAGAGATGTTGTCGCTCATAAAGGCAACATTCCACCTATCTCCCCGCACACACAGAGCGCGGCGAGATCCGTTGTGGTCGTCGTAAATTGTGGCAAGACTTGTTCCGTTTCAATTCGTACCAGAGTGAAGATCTTCACCAGTTTGTGTACGGGCTCTGTGCAAATGTCAAAGTTTACAGACGATCAGCTCTCATTTCAGCTCAGCCACCACGGCCAGAGCAAAAGCACCAAGCTACCTTCCCCAAAAATTGATCAACAACATTATGATCAGCTTCCGCCCTTTTCTCAATCCGCGATTATCTACGCAAATCAAAGCGATTTTGCATAAACTCGTAGCCCCATTCGCTTGTGGAGTGGTGTCTCTGATAGTCACCTCCGTCATCGGGACGTGTAGTCCAGCGAGCCTCGGCCTCCATTACGCGAGCTGGTAGCACCATTCCGTCTTTATCTACGCTTCTCTGGCTAATGAGTTGCAAGATTTTTTGTTTGCTTCTGTGCTCTGTGTGGTACACATTTCGGTACACATGTGGGGCTACTTCAGGAAAAAAAGACAACTATTCGATCACCATTTAGATTCGCCTTTCGTCGACTTGGCGCGACACAGGGAAACATGGGGAGATGTGGAGAATATGTGGAACGAATAAAGAAGGTTCCACAATCCCCTAGCCACACATCCTTCTTTAGGCTGACCGAATGGTGAGGAGAGGTTCCTTTTACTTTTCGTTCGATTATTTATAACTTCCTTCCTTTGCGCGTGCAGGTTTGTCGATCGAGGAAGCAGCAAAAGGGTGAAGAATGGTAGCAAAGGGGGCTATGCTCACCGGTCCCAAATGGTGGTGAATGGTAGAGCCGTACGAAAGTCTCTCCGAAGCCTAGATCACGAGCCTACAAGAGAGGAGCGCTAGGTTCGATTCAAGGTCAGCGCGTCCATTTTGATCGATCTTATCTGGACACACAGAGCGGAGGTCTAGAGCAGTCGCGCTGCATATGGGCAGACCTGCCCTTCGCGTGGCGTTGTACCAGGCCAGCGAGAGGAGTAAAGGGACAGCTATTTGGAGTGGAGTTCATGTTACGTTCCGATGCCAGATCGTACTTATGTGGGCTATTGCTATTTAGTTTATGTTCAAGGTTTCACCCGTCCCTAGGGGCTTGTTTTCGATCTTCAAATCTTTGGAGCTTTGGCAGTACTAAGAACTTTTGCTACCTTTCACTATCATTCGCTACCCAAAGCACTTTCGAGGACATTGAAGTATGGAAAGTCATCTAATTCTGAGTTTCCCATTATGACCTCCAGAAACCTCCCAAAGTCTTCTGTTATGTGTAAAGCTTGGCAAAATTGCTACAATGCTCCTCTCACTTGACCTCTAGCGCTTTTCTTCCTGCAACAAAAGCTCTACAACACCAACCAGACGTGTCGTCTCTCTCTTACTTCATACATCTCTTCCTCATAACCAAACACGTGTTTCTTCACGCCTTGGTGCATTAATGTGTTGGTTCATTTTCCGTCAAGTTCAGGGCAGTATAGCTTCCATCACGCCTAGGCTTCCTCACGACTCACGACAAAATATCGCATCCGACGTTGATTGCCGGCTTCCGAAACGCGGCAGTTGTGCCGTGAGCGGTAGCAGCAACTTTTGCAACCATTCAATCATCCAATGTCTTGCGACGTCAGGACAAGGCAGCAGCACCAGCAGCAGTTTGTCGATTTTTCTTTCTTCACGCTAAGTTACCGATCATTTCCTTGAACACTGCCGGTATCCGGATGTGTATGTGTGGGGACAACAACATACGTTTGATTTGTCGTTTTTCCCCATGTTCACTTCCTTTTAACAAAACCCCACCGATCAAGGGGGGGGGGGGATTCGTGACAGGGTTGATTAATATTGCAATATCTAAAAACGAGTCTCACAAACATTTTTGTTAAAACAATTCCAAAACACGCACAGCCAAAACTGCGCACGAACCAAACAACCATTCGCCGCTGCTGTTGGTTTGATTTCGCTCTAAAAGCGCGTAATACGATACTTACCCCCGGCGTTTTGCATTATTTAAAGTTGCATTCACCTTCACCTCGCGAACATAGCAGAGAACAAGAAGAACGCGGCTTTTGCGGCTGTCAAAAAATTGCATTGAAACAAAAACGACTGCCCGGTTCCTCCCGCTCCACGCCACCCGCCCCTTCAATGTCATCGTCGGAACACGAGGCGTGGCATTAGCTGCACACTGCCCGGCGCATACAAACGATTCAATTAAGGATTGGGGTTTGGGGGTCTGTGGGGAGTTCGTGTTGCTTTCGCTGTTGTCTGTCTCTGCGCTCTGTGAAGCATTAGCGAGGCGAAAAATAGCGATACCAGGCCGTGTCAGAGTCAGTCTTTTCTTATTCACAGTTTAGGGAGGTTCAAAAATTTGGCATAGGAGGTATCCTATACCTTGTCTAAGATTCATTTCTACACGCGACATTCACCAGCAGTCAGTCAGCGCGCTCGTCTAAATTCCGGTTCGTCGTTTTTGCACGAACTTCAACACGAAAATAATCAAAACAGAAACGGACGAGCTGAAATAAATAATAAAAAATAAAAAAAACACAGCGAGTGGCGCTCTGTGCAGTGCATTCGTGTATGCAACTGTGCCAAGCGCGCGCGCGCCCTATCATGCATCCCAAATCGGTTGTTGGCTAAAAATATCCTTTTGGAAATATATCGTAGGATATTTTATTGACTACGGTGCGTTTTCTTCTGAGATCGTGCTGGCCCGTTTTTGTGCCTGTATTTTTTTTTATTCAGGCCGCTTTTTTTTTGCTAATGTCGGGGATGGCAATTTGGTGAGACGGATTTTTTCGCACTGCCTTTTTATATAAAAAAAATAAACCGGCCGCCTCAAGCGCCCGCCTTTCCCGGTTTAATGTTCTCATTTAGTGGCCATTTTATGTGCCGCACTTTCCGCTGCACAACCATCCTCCCGCTCATTCTTACTTCCCGTGACTGCAGTACTAAAATACAAAACGATATCACAAACACGAAAATGCAACTCAATGCTTCTCCTCCCCGTCGTCCACGACGGGTGGTGTTGAGAAAAGGGGGGTTGTTGCTGTTTTGCCCTGTCCTGTCGTTGCGCTTAGCACCAGAACACACCACCACCACCACCACCACCACCACCACCGAAGTGGCGACTGGTTTTTTTTTCGTGTGTTTATTTCTTCAGCCGCGGGTGTCAATGCACTTTTGGCGATCCTAAAATGTCGTGGTGGTTTTGAAATGCGTCCTCTCCTGTGTGTACACCACTACGCTCCACCCCGCTGTTGCTGGAATTGGAAGAAATTAAGAATCAATCAACAAGCAAACAAACACCTCATCGGTCCATGGACGGCATGCGGGTTGTTTGGCGGGTGTTTGAAGCGCGACGATGGGAGGGTGCCTTTGGCTGCTTAGACCATTTTATTGATCATCACGGACACAACAGCAACATGACGTATAGAAGGAAGAGAATGTGAAGGTTAAATTCCGATTCGGGGGCTGGATGAAATGCAATTTTTGACGATTTTTCGTTTGTTTGGTCCTTCGAACCGGATTAGAAGTGTTGAAGTCGGGGCGCGCATGTAGGATGCACTTTTGGGATGCAGGAAACGTGATGTCACTTTCACGCGAACGTTCGATTATCTTCATCCAGACTTCATTCAGCGTGTCAGTGCGAGCTATCAGCTATCATAATGTTTGGTAAGTTATGGACTGTTTAACCCCTCATCATTGACAGAATTGTCTTGAGAGGCATGGATTTTTGGACAAGGCTGAAATGCTTTGAACATTCGATAATCAGGTGTGTAGGAAGTGAAGGTCTGCGTCTTCACGCAACAGTTTAATTTGCTTTAAATTGCCTTATTTGAATGTTCTTACAGACAACCAAAATGTTGTGGCATCCACTTGCAACAGATGCAGATAATTAGCCCGAACAACAATAAAACGCATTGTCCGCTTGCCAGACGGTGTAGAACTTCATTTCTCCAGAATCAAGCACACCACATATGTCCGAGATTGCATACGCATGTCGGAGAATAATAATAATAATAATAGTACTGCTCCGACCACCCAAACCGCAACATAATCTTTCCATTTTTGTTGTGTTTTGTGCGCAACGACAGGACGACTTGGAAAGAAAGAATCAATTCATCAAGCGCTGAAAAACGAATCTGCGTTCTCTTGTGCTAATCTCTCAAGATCACGACGTCGCTGGTGCTGCTGCTCTCTCAGGCAAACAACGCTTCGCAACAATGCTAATGTCTGTTGTTCTGTACTTTCATGTCTTACTTGTATGTTATGCTTACATACGCGGTCGTGTTGTATTTCAATGTTACAACCTTGAAATGAATCATCGAATTACTTCATTATGCTTTCTCTCTCTCTTCGAGTTCCTGTCTCACGCCCGGTCGCGCCCTGTCCGTAAGTGCATTTAGTGCGTTCTCTCTGCTACATTGCTGCAGGAGAAGGGTTCTGGTGATTATCTTAATGTGTTTACTGGTGGAATTCGTGAACGTGTACTTCGCTTTAAGTCCTAATAATGCCTCTTCAAAGAGCATTGTCGAAAAGCCGATTCTTATCAGACATGTGGGGGAATGCATAGCACGGCAGCGGAGATACTATAAATACACGTGTCAACACATATGGCACAGCATTTAAAGAGACTGTAGGGTCGTCGATTTAGCGTTTGGAAAGATGTCACTCTGTGTCGCCGCTATGAGGATCGCTTGTTGATCGCTTTAGAAAATGTCAAAATGCGCCCTAGCACGATAAAATGAAATACAGTAGCTTGCACATAAAGAGATACACTCTTAAGAGTAATGAAAAAGTATGTAAATTGTTATTTTGATGTAACTCCCATTCAGCTTAAATCGAGAGTTGAACATTCATCGAATACAAAACATAAAATAGAAACGGAAATTCGCACACGATCCTGTTCATCAGCTGCACTGTACTGCGGTAATGGCGCAGTCAGAAAACGACATTCTTGACACGCGTTAATGACACCTCAACGACCGTCATTAAGCGAAGTATTTAAAAACGATTTTAAGCGTTTGAAAGCAATCAGCAATTTCGCCAGTTAATTGATTGCACTGGCGTCGCAAAATAGCGCTTCCGTGAATGCCACACTCTTTTGATGTGCCCGCGCGTTTCCGATGGTGTGAGGTTTGTTTGAAAAATCTATCAAAACACAAAATTCGCAACAGTAGAATATGCGAATGTACTAGACAGATGCTGAAAATATCGCGGAAAGCAACAAAACCGTCTCCTAGCACGTCGGTTTTCAATGTCAGAAAAGCGAAATGTTTCGCGTGAGTGGATAATTTTAGCAGCCCCCTCAGGGGGGGGGGGGAGGAAAAGGACATGCCATCGGTTTTGCTGACGTCTTGCTGTCCCGTCGCTCACAGATGCATACAGCCAGATATTGTTCGTTGAAAGTGTGGCTCGTTTTTCTTTCATTTCTTTTACAGCCAGCTGGCCAGATCTCGGCGTTGCGTTTTTGTGTTAAGAAATTATCTAACGAGCAACGGCGGATAGAACGGACAGGTTAGGGTCGATCCTGTAGGATTGTTTTTCTCATGATGATGCATTAAAAGCGCGTTGCGTTTCGAGCTTTATTTACGAGCCCAAAACTGGTCACTTTTGTTAATTATATGACGCCCGCAAGACTCTCGACAGGGTTGCAAATTTGGTTTTTATGTTCATCTGCACCAACCGACTCGGTCACTTTCTGTTTCTATGGTCGCTTCGGATCATCGACGACTGATCGTCATCCTGGCAGAGTTGGAGGGGTCCATTTTTTCGCACGTTTATGCAAAATAGATGTTGAATCTATTAACTGCACGTTCGCTTTCTTTCAACTTTCTAATTTTGCCCGTGGTCACCGTTTGGTCACATTTTATTGCTTAGTTTTTGGTGTGCCTATTTGTGTTTATGATAAAAGTGGCATTCGTCATAATGGTCATAAATTTGCGAATCAACATTCGCGACAGGGTAAAGGATTTATTACAGGCCAGATACGCCAGAAGTTTCCGGACATGCTTTTTTATGTGTGCTCGAGAGACTGTGCATATATTTACGATCGCACCGATTAAAAAAACCAATGTGAAACGATGTTTCATCATCCTCCACCATGTCCTATCGGTGTGTGCACACACATTGTACGCAGATCAGACAACAAAGATCGCATTCAAGGACAAACGCTCGCCTGATAGGGCGAAACGCAGCGTACATCATATATGACATGATCAACTTACGGCTTTCGCTACAAAAGGAAACCTAAATTAGCGTGACGAAAGCCATCGGCGCTGGTGGACTTTGACTTTGCGAAAGTAGTAGCCTGCCGTGTGTGCGGTCGGCATTCACCAGAACTGGACTGCACGCCTGTATATTGCTCAAGTTCGTCGTCTAGCGTCTATCGCCTAGATGGGGCCCATATCATCAAACAGTGATCGTGACGACTTCAGGCTTCTCGGCAGCGCCTCAAAAATGTCAATCAGAAGTACGCGTGCGCTTACACACGCGAGCAGGAGATCGATACACTTACGGATAAGCGTGATGAAGTTGGCGGACCGGTTCCTCCGTGTGCGCAAGTCGCTCATTAAGCCTCAGTTGCAACATTGCAGCAACACCGCCATTGCAAGACACATTCGTTACCAAGGGTCTTCGAGAGACCTATGTGTTGGTCAGTTCCTGTGCGCGAAAGAACCCGCCACCGACATAAATCGATTAGTCGAAGCTTCTTGGGACAGAGCAGGCAGTACTTGCGATAGATTGGTGTTGAGATCTAAATTAACGTCTTGCAAGATCTCGAGCGACCGGTCCTAAAAGTAAGCCTTGTCTGCCTTGCTCGTGTAAGTAACTCTTGGGACACTTCTTTGGGCATGAGTCAATGTACATCTGAAATCTTGAAGTTTTTGAAAGAGACACATTTCCATAAACTTCTTGGACATTAGCAGCACACACTGTCGGAATGTTAAAAATAGCTCACCACGTACTTATGACTTCCGCTGACTGCATTGCACCGAACACCGATAGACCACCGTGGTAAAGGAGAAGAAAGACATACTACCACGATCATGACAGGATCTCCTCGCCGGGTCCCTCGCTCCCGACGATCAAGTGCAATTCCACACCGAAACTGCAATGCGCCCCCGGGACTTGCCCGAACAGGGAACTGACCTCACTCACACTGCCCTTCAAATGAAATGCTCCCAAAATACACCCATCCCCTGACCTCGTAACTCCATCCGGCCGAAAGTGCGAGCACACGACGGACGACGGGGGGTGGTTCAAGTGAATTCCCAAAGTATGTGTGTGTGTGTGTGCAATTCGCGTATCAAATTGCACTCGGTGGGTTCGTGGCATGCTTTCATGACGCACGAATGTAATTTAGTGCACGTTCATATGCGTACGTCCGTGGGTTCTGTGTTGGTGCGCCCAGATCTCCCAGACTTCAGAGTTTCCGAACCCCCTAGTTCCATTCAGTAAAATGATTTCTTCTATTGCCGCGCTATGAGGGCAGCCTGCCACCATATTCAAGTCGGTCCGGATGTACATGACGGTACGGGAAACCTACCGCACGAAGAGCGAATGTCAGATTATGTGTGTCTCGCTGTGTTTGTGTGAGTCTGTGTAGGCAAGAATACTTCTTGCGATCGTGCGTCTATCTCCCGCACGATGGCAGCATCGTACTCTCTTCGCCCTCCTCCTCCATCCATATCGCAGCGAACCCCGGAGTGCATTCTGGCGCAAGCGACAAGAGTCAAGGACGCACAGTGCCCTCATGGGCCCTCGTCGATGATGGTGGGGTGGCGTTACTATACACTCTCGAGTTCTCTTGCGCATGTTCGAGAGTGAGTGCACTTACCATTTCACTTTCCACTTAAGCACAATCTGCTCAATCGTAGCCGTTGTAACCGTGGCTGGTGTGCCCCGTCCTACAGGGGAGAGACGCGATGTTGTTCTACGCCCATCCGAAAGACATCCACGACAGAGAACAGAGAACGCTAGCTAGCAGCGGCAATTTTTGCTTCTATTCTCTACCCTCCTCCAATATATACTGCGTGCCACGGCTCTAGCAACAGCAAAGGAAAGTCACTGTTGCACCACCCTCCACTCTCCCGTTTTAATGTGCACTGACGTCGCTGCTCCTGCTGTAACGATGATAAATTGCATAGCGGGTCACAGCAGCATCAGCTTGTGGGTTGCAGATTACCGTGACGCAGTACTAGAGGCGGATGCGGTCGTGTCCTGTCTGGTCTATCTTCTTCTTTGCAGGGTTGAGAGAGTGAGAGAGAGAGCGACAGAGAGATGCAAGTAGATGAAACCACGCAACAAACGTGCGGAGCGTGAGTTTGCACAGTGCAATCAAGTGTGACAAGAGCTGTTAATAATAACAAGCCGCCGCGATGAGTTAAAACCGCGTGGATGGTGCAGAAGATTTGCATACGCAGAATAGCGAATGAAGTCGTTACTTCGGGTCGTGGTTGGAGTGGACCGTTTTTCGGGATTCTTTTATTTTGGAGGACATCATAAAGGGTTCGTTGCTTGCACTCCACTTCCCTTCTCATTCTAAATTAATTCAATACAATTTCGTCGTAAACATTTTACAACCTACTGGAAGGGAGAGGATGTTTTATGTCCTTCTCAATCATGATAGATTTTGTCAGCAATTTTCCAAAAGCGCCAACAAACTTCTGGAGTTCTTCCTCTCCAACATTGAAGGAATCTTATTCCCAATAACCAATGACGATGGTAATGATGCCGCTGATGATGCTGATGGTACATGAATGGTGTAGAACCTCCATCACAAAATCTTCTTGTGTGTGGTGGTGGTGGTGGTGGTAGTAGTACACGCACATTTGCGCACATTTTTATTGCCCTAAAGATGTTCCGGAAGAAGAACACTCGCTGCTCCGAAAGGGAGGCTGCTACTCTCCTACGAGTCTTCGCTGAGGGACGGGTTTGTTCCAAAGATAGCAGGACCCATTTTTACACCCCAAACGGTTTGTCATCCACTCTTGCCATCGCTGGTGATGGTGAAGAAGAACTCCAAAACGCTCCGATCCTAGGAAGAAGTCGTCGACAGTCAGGCGTCGTGTGAAAGATCATTCCGCTCTCCCCGCCTGGGAGTCCGTGTCCCGTTTCCAGAAGTCCAGAGAGATATTCGTAGTTAAAAACGACTTCTGGTGTGCTTCGTCATGTACTGCCTCTGGTAACTCTGTGTGTGTGTGTGTGTGT
>KI919302.1:0-78202 GCA_000473525.2 Anopheles melas | reverse complement strand
GAGGTTGCGTCTCTCCACTGTGTTCACTGTGCTTTAAATTGATGTGTTAAGGAAGCTAATACCGCACAAATGCGCTCTGTTCGGGAGGGCAGCAGCAAATGCAGAGAATCGAAACGATCGACCGACCGACCGTGAGGTCCGCAACGGAAACGGAAGGGTTGATTTTGAACAATTCATTCACCAATTGACAGGTAGTAAATGGGGCGGATGGAACGACCTGTCCGACACAAACGGGGTCTGCATATTTGGGGGGTCGTCTGGGGACACTAAGCTCTGGATATTTCACAATTTAATCCCACCAGCAGCACGTGGCCAGCACAACCCCCAAACCTGAGTTGCCAGATGTAACCTGGTGGCGTGGAGGCAAAGCAAGATAGCAAAACCCCGTTTCCCCAAACGTAGCACACACACTCACACACACCGGAACAGAAGAGCCGGAAAGGATTGCCGGAAAAAAATGTCATCCCCCGATCGATTTTTCCCTCATACGTGGTTGTTGTATTGCGTGCGCGCGTGTGTGTGTGTGTGCGTGTGCCCCACAGGCTCGACCGTTTTTTAGGCAAGCAAACGGAAGCGATCTAATCAACTTTTTGTTTGCGTTTTTTTTACTCTTGTTTGGCACGGAGAAAGTTGTTTGCGATTTATTTTTCATAAAAGCGACAGTGCTTGGCATGGACTTGCGATTGTACTGTTTGCATTATCTCGAGCCGGTGTTGGCAACAAATTTAACCGAACAAATAATAGTCTGTTATTGCTGATGTTAGAAACGTTTGCAGGCAATTTGTTCAACTTTGACCGAAAAGATTCACACAACGATACAATGTTTGCTACTCCTGTGTTGGCAAGTGTACAATAGCCTTCCGACAACACTCGCGTTACCTTCACGGGTCTATCTCAACATCTCTTAGTATTCATGTCCCGTAAAATATGCCACCATATCAGAGATTGGGGGGGGGAGGGGGGGAGGAGGAAATTCCTAGAAAATGACTTGCGTCATGATGGACCCGAATTCGGAGATGGAAAAGTGATGGATAAGCGAATGAAAGCTTCGGCAAAAATGAACCCCAATCAGTGGTGGAACAGCGCCCCGGGGGTGTGGCAGTTAGAAGAGCCGTTGACTTCATGACCTTCAGCCAGCGGTGGCCTGGCGTGCCATCGGTTGCCATCGCAAATGCATTGAGGGTAGGGTTCGTACAGGCAGCCGTTACCGTATTTATGATTTCCATTTCCCCATGGTGAGGTATTGCACACACACAAACTTCCAATCAGTATGGAAATTAATTACAAAGAAATATGGTTCTTTTTTGGAAGGGCGTGGAAGGGGGTGTGAAAACTAGTTACAAATTTTATGATTTGTATGAGCGCCTCCACTCTGTTCAATGGAAAACGAGCAAACATATCCTTCCAAAGTTCCAAAGCTGCCGCGAAGGTCTAGACACGCGTTCCATGATTCGTGCGGGGCGGAAGATGTTGGCTTCCCCTTCCCCCCCCGCCCTTCGGGGCCATACCCGAAAACAGAAAAGTACACACAGGGAAAATTGGATTTATTTGTTGTGGACATTTTTTCCACCTGGGTGAACGATGCCTTCTCCTTCCCCGATGCTACCCCGATTTCGACAGCAGCATCATGCAAAACGATTTCTGCCAAGGGCCATAGGAAGAACAGAAAACAATTTTTTGCTTCCAAAATCGGACTATATTTCAATCCGCCCCGTACGATGGTGGGGTCGCTACCACTTTCGCTGTGGCGGTGGCACATACTGCCGAACCGAGCTGTGCGCAGGGATTTGGTTCGTTTGGAGCAACTTTCGTAACCAACGGTCGAAAAATTATATCGTCATCGTCTCTGTTTGCTGTCCCTTCGTCTGTCTCGGGCTAGTTAGGCTTCAGCTTCACTGACCCCTAGGAACGAGAAGGACCCGTACCAGGCCACTAGGCAACCATTTCGAACGAAAGTCCAAGTCGTAGTTACCGGGAGTTTTTGTGCTGAAAAGTGAAACAAATTTTGGCCACGATTGGCAGCAGCAGCAGCAGCAAATGCTTCGGTCGGCTTGTTTTGGACACTGAGGGTTCTCGGGGCTGAATACCGGGTGGTATAATGTCCGCTCACCGTCGGCTTGGGTGGCTCCCAAGGTTGGGACGGAATCCGATTACGGAAGCCGAACCTGGCAACACATTTCTGCCAACTTTTCTGTACGTTGGCAGTCGATAGAATGTAACTGCAGCCAACAAGGTTAAGGAGATTGGGAAAATAAGGGAGGCGGACTATTTTCTGTGCAAGAGATAATTAAGATATCTCGTTCGCTTGGTGGAGAATGTTCAACACCTACGGCTTGTTTGTTTGTTCCAACGGTTTTGGATGGTTTTGTTCCCGGTTTGAGTAAGGGTGTAATGCAGTTGTCAAATTTTATCTCATTTTCTATGACATGCGGAATTGTTAAGTATACTGCTGGCTGGTTGTTTGTAACACAAATCTTTTGTGTAAATAAAAAAAGCATACGATAATTAGCAAAATATGGTTCCCATGAAATAAACAGATACTAATGTACCGAACTTAAAGCAGCTTTTCCTCCAGCTAGAAAAGTCACTCCAACGCTGCAGAATATCGTTTAACCGTTCCCTGGATCGAAATAAGCGCTATTGGAAATGTTGGAAAGGTGTTAGTTTTGTTCGTTATAATGCTACAACACTACTCGATCGTCCTTCTCTATTGGAAGATTGGAAGTATTCAATCACCTAGTACCAGAAACCGTTTTAGATGTTACAAAAAAGAGAAGATTGAATCAAACGCGAAACTGTACGCAAACTGGTACGCACGGCGGCTTGCTAAGCTGCGCACATCGGCTCGCTACAACCACGCTAACGGTGCTACTACTGCCGTACTACTAAAGCGCTCGGGACGCAAAGAGATTTGTTTACCTCATGTGTTTGAGAAGTGTTTGTGGTGCTAGATTCTAACTCCGCTTCTAAGAAAGACTCGCCTAGCTATGCTTCTGGGGCTGCCATCACGAAATTGTTCTGTGTGCCGTGGTTTAATTGTACTGCTGCTAGTGGACGTCTAGTTGAAATTGATGCACTCTCCGCTCTGGCTACAACTCTCTGGCGCTACATCCATAAGAATTTATGTTTTCCCTCAGAACTTGTGGGTCGGTATTTACGAGCAGAGTAATTTCAAAATTTGAGGATTTGATCGTAGAAGAAATAGGATGGATGATGAGGATGCTATCGATTGCTGCTTTATTTTTGCTGTTGTTGGTATGCGCCAACGTAGTTTAGGTTTGTGTTGTAGCGTTATTTATTTCATGTCCGTCCGTCCATCTAACGACTAACGATAACGCTCATGATTGTATTCCCACTCTTCAACGCGCGTTAAAAGCAAAACTTTCTTACAGCTAGATTTGTTGTGTTGTATGAATGTGTGTTGATTCGTTAGAATAGCTAATTGTCACGCTAGGACCTCACGACTAGCGGGCCTGCTAGCAATCACGTTTCATACTGGCTTTGTTTTTTTTATTATTTCTTATTAAAAATCTGCATTGCATAGTTTAAAGATTTCTCGCACCTCGGCTTCATTGTGTTTCGCGTGTTGCGTTTTCTGTTCCACTTACCACAGTATGTGTGTGTGTGTGTGTGTGATACGGTCGGCCCAGGCCGAAGCCCTTACCTTCGCGCATCAGTTTAGAACTTGGCTTGCTTTCGATTTTAAATATTCTATGACGCCTATGATCCCGGCTCCAAATCCGCAGTCGCATCTTCGCCAGACCACACCGTACCCGAGTGTCGCGTGTCCAGGGGGTCGGCCGTGATCGGCATGATCGGCAGGATTCGCCTCGAACGTAACAAAAGGTGTTACGATGGGCAGCGGAGTGTTGGGCGGTTCGGTGTGCTGTTGTAGTAGTTGTACCCTCAGCAGAGCTATGACGGCAGCAGCAGTAACCTTTGCGTAACGCTCTGCACTAATGCTACCAGCAGCAGTCCGGCTACGGTGGCACGGCTCGTAGGCGACCAGAACCAATCGCCGGACCGTGACGGTGTGCTGGCTCCATTTCCGGCCAGTATCTCCGCCCGCTTCCGGAGTCTAGCCTAGGAGGGGGTGGGAAGAGAAGGTGAGAGATGCAAAAAGGATGAGCATACAAACATGTCGGAAAGTGGGTTCTTTTGCTGCGGTTGAAAGATTATCGGCACGGAGCGAAACGAACTATGAGGGGGCAGTTTTCAATGAGGCTTTGCCACCGCCGGGCACGGCAACGTTAGAAGGCACGAAGCAAAAGCCCTGCCAGTGCTATGATATCGCTGGGAGGTACTATTAGGAGTTTGTAAGGGAACGGAAGGAAGGAAGGAATGGTTCCGGTTTACGATAAATTATGAACGCACTTCAATAACGCTACGACAGGTAGGGATGGCAAGACAGGATGCGGGGAGTGCCAGTTTAAATGATGGATTGAATAACAGAGAATAAAGCGGACTGTGGCTTCCAGGAAACCGGACACCGGGAATTGTGCTTCACTTAAACGTGGTAAAGTTTTCGCCCAGAGGTAAAGGCATCCGATTGATTTACATCATGCACCAACGGGGAATTGATGGTTCATTGTAATGCATTTTGAGCTTGAAAACTTCAAACGAACTGAGCCAATAATGGTACGAAGGGTACGTAAAAGAGGACTGATGCTTTTTTAAACAAAAATCGCGGAATTATCTGCACGAGTGTACGACATAAAAGGGTAAAATGTGAACACTATTCAAATGTTATAATGTTAAACAATTACATTTAAGTTCATACAATTCTCATTTAAAACTACCATTTATATTTTTCCACCTGTTTTTTTATCAATATGTTTGAAGTTTCCTAGCAATACGGCTTGAATAGGAAAAAAAAACAACTCCATACGACATGTTATCAGGATCAGTCTTTCGGTGGAGGCGCCTGGTAGCTTTTAAATAAATCTTATATTACAGGGTTTTTAAAGTCATTTTCGAATGTAAACGTTGTTATTCATCGCGTGCAATATGCTAATCCACATCAATCTGATATTTCATTTCCATCATCATAATTTTTAATTTCCACAGCATGATTTTCAACACGACTCAAGCTGGATTGAGCTTGACAGTTCTTTGTTATGTGTTGAAAATCAGGTGTAAAAACTGAAATTGCATTACGAAGCAAATACACCATTTGACAGCCGTTGAAAAATATCTTGGAGGCGGTGAATAATTATGAACACATTCGAAAATGACTTGGAAAACTTTGCATGAAAAAAAACATTTCTTTCCTGAATGCATGATTTGTTTGTTTATTATATTGTACACCGTTCTCAAAGGGAGTTTAAATCATTAAAATGGTTCAGTTCTTTTTCTACTTCAAAACTGCGGTCTTAAAATTTTCAACGTTTTTTATAGTTCAGCTTTAATTTAACTTTTTTATTACGTACCTGATACATTTCGTCCTCTCCGGGTGGATCGAGACACTCAAATTCACAGCATCGTTCACCTACGCGAAACTTTTTACAGAACTGTAAAGAAAACGATAGAAACAGAGTACAAATGTTTATTGCCTCTAAAACACAAACGATGATCTAATTGCTTTCTATAGTATACCAATATGGAACGTAATTTAATGTAATATTTATGAAAGCGGTTTATTAAAGCTACATTACAGAACGATGAAGAGCAAAACCATCGTTGAAAAAAGGCTTTCCAAACTCAATTTCTTCTCTAGAAATCATGCAATAAATGTTGATCTTCTAGAAAATCAGATAGATAGCTGTTTCGCGCTTACTATTGGTAGGACTTTGGTTTGTGTATCTTGAGATACCATGAAAGGTAAAATGCTAACCAAATCAAATAAATGTCCCGTTGTCGGCGAAACGTTTCATCAACTTTAGCGAGAAAATTGTTGAAACGTAAATTAATAAGCCTGGCGCGATTATGCTCAACCTCAACCCTCGAATGGGATGCTGCCCCAGCTGTCCGAGGCTGGGCCCGTAAATCCGCTTTGGTTTTCCTTCTTTTCGCTGTCCTTCAAAAGATTCAATAACAATCGTTCGAATAATTTCGCGGCCAGGACTCGTAAACTCCCACGCCGAGCAAAATGGAATTTCCGCCGGATAAGTCTTCAGGCGAGGAGTAATATGCAATTTCTTATCTAGTCCGCAGTTCGGGGAAAAGGCAAGAGTGGAAGAAGGACCGAAGTGGCCCGTGATATAAAGCGAGGTATAAATAGCTAGCAAATGCCCAGCCGCTGGACGTGCTGTGAAGCTTCCGGGGTTTGGCGACGGCTGGCCGGCGTTTGCGTAAAGGTCGTCTCACCTTTGGTGCAATCTCTTCCAGCTGGGAAGGCAAACGCATCCGCATCGAGGCGGCACATAATTGAGTAATGGTGAGGAAGAGTGTTTGCTTGAACGCTTTTAGTGTTAGTGGAATGAGCTGTTGAAGAGTATTAGTGGAATGAGTTTTATGCGGTTGTTCAGTGCATCTTGCTGGTAGTGAAATTGAATTTGCATATCGTTGATGAGGGAGCTCGAAATGTGTTTGGATGATGGGTCGGGTAGAAACAAATCTCTTCAGTGGAGGAAGATGCACTCACACTTAGCAAGTGAATAGCAAATGTAACGATTTGTGTTATTGGAATGCAAGAAACAAGCTGCAAGTGATTGTACAATAGTGATGTAAATAATAAATGCCAAAAATGTACGACAATACAGGGTCTGTCGATATTGTACAAGGATGGGAATTAATGAAGGAAAAAATATAATTTATTTTACAATGATTTATTTGAGTGATCCCGAAACCACACTTCAGCTCATTAATTAACGTGGTTCATAGTTTCCATTTCCATTATGGAAAAATACCCTATGACGAAACGGTCATTCTTCTTTTCTTCGGACGGAAACATAGGGAATTTTCTTCTTTTCTTGATAGGTGCGCTCATCCTTGATACTTCTACTAAGTAGCAGCAGTCGTCTAAGTGAAGCATGCTACTTGTACGTCAATCGAATGTATTGCCTTTATCAAAGTACGGTCAAACAGATACGTTCATTTGTTCATTATGGCTTTTTTTTGCTTCCACTCGCCCTTCGATTCGAATCACTGATCTGATTGGATTGGATGTTGAAGCAATGCTTTCACCGCATTGATACATGCAATGATCCGTATAAGGGGCGAAACGAACCACACGACGTACGTCAGTGTACCTATTTTTAGCGAGCAACAATCTTATTAGAGGTAATTGCCAATTCATTTGAGCCGAGCATCGAGCCCAGGATCGAGCCTTTAAGCCATATGTGCACCATTCACGTACGGTTTTAGCGCACCAACTAGCGCGGAGGGATAGAATTTGAGGAGGTTATTTTTCTTTTCTTTCCTATGGCGATGCGTTGGTGGTTGCTTACCGTTCCCGTGCTAAGATTTCACACGACCAAGAAACAAGTTGCACAGTAAGCAGCTGCTCCCTAATAACAGTTCATTGTAGGCTGAATGAAAGCCTGTTCATTAGCGTCACTTTTTTGTTCGGAAGGAACGGCAGGACGGCATCTATCTATAAATTAACTCCGACGTGTGCAATTGCGTGGAATGGAATGTATTGCACATGACACTAATGAAGCACTTTTCCACTTCACGCGGAAATATGGAAGTCGGTTGCATTGCTCTATTATACCTTCCCTTATGCAAAGTGTTTGTTGAGCACGAAAACAGTTTTATCTGCTTTAACAGATTTTTTTACTACAATCCAGCAGTTGTGGCGGCTTGTGATAACCGTTCCAGAAAATATCCTTAAATACCTTAAATATCCTTAAACGCAAGAGCCACATTGTTGATATTATGAAATTACGATAAAGGACACATAGCCGGAAATTGTAAAGGACGAACGAGCGAAAAGTGGATGAAAAGATAAGCCTCTATAATGCGTCCAGACATTCTGATGACGCTGGGAAACATGAGGACGGTTTGCGAGTGATGTAAAGTGAGATGATGTAAGCAAAAAACAAGAAGCACAATACCGTATAATCCTCCCGTTTGGAACCCGAAACGATGGCCAGGTTGTGGGGGGGGGGGATGGAAAACAAACTTACATGGTACCCAAAGCCGTAAGCTTTAATGATATGTTATATGAAAATTGTCTTGAAAATTTCGCAAAGAATAGCTTATGTTTTGTTAAGTTTTTGCAAGAGATGGTAGAAACACGGAGATAAAATGTGACCCACCAGAAGGTGATCTGGACCTTTCCAACCCTGCACAATATGAGTAAAAAGAAACACATTTGTTCATGGCACAACGTAAACTCACATCTGGGAGTTTGAAATTATCTCACAGGACTGGTGGTATCGTGAATGTTTCGTTTTTTTTAAATAAATTGGTTCATATACCATCGGAAAGACGAAACAAGTGTGTTGAAATTAGAGGCAAACACTGGGTACGGGGTCTGGGAGCTTTGCTTAATTGCTGTTAAATTGCATTATATCCCAAACTAACAGCGCCTCCCCCCATCAGTCGGCGGGATGGATGATGAAGTGTTGTGCTGTGCCGTAGTAGAGCCACCTGCGAACGATAGACCGGGGCGTTCGCTATAATTTCCATTCACTGCAACTCGTTTCGGTTTCGATGCTATCGTGCGCGCGATCATCATTATCATCGGTGACGGTGTCGGTCGGTTGGTTTTGGAAGGAGTCGCAGCATCCGTTAATTAAGGATACATAGAGAGCGTAGTAGGCGGTGTAAAATCCACCGCTCATCGGTCTGGTGAGCCCGAGCGATAATGAACTTCGGAGTGAGGTTGTATACTGTTTAATATGGCTGCAATGCAACGGAAATGACAATCATGAAACAGTGGTTACATTCCACCTTGCTTTCGCAATGAACGAGCCGGAAGTGACGGAAAATGTTGTAAAGGTGCTGTTGGTTTTTGTTTTATTTTTCATGCACGATTTACGAAAAGACCTCATGCGACACAACCGGATCCAGGATGTAGTGTCGAAACCGCTACACCAGTCACTGATAGACGCGATAGCCACCTTTAGCCAACCATGGCCGCCAACCATTCATAGGGAAATTTATTTGCAAGATACGGCAGGGAAACTGTTTGAAATGAAAGGGCTGTTTTTTCGAACCATGTGCTCGTTTCTGTCGGAAGCTGTATCGTTTCCCCGATATAGTACCATAAAAACGAAACATTGCTAAAATATTTCGCTTTTTCTTCTTTTTGCACCACCAACATGCTAGCTGCTTGTAGCCATAAATTGCATTGCTTCCATGATGCGAACACATGGAAATGGTTCCATCGAATGGGAATTGTTTTACGCTTGAGCAGAAAAGCTGAACGTTCGATGTTTGTCCGTAACTGTGTGCGCACACGTTGCACTCAAGCTGTTGCAACAAGTGCAACAAGTTTGCGTGTGCAGACGAATGGGAGAAAATGCGGACAGGCAAATAGTGGATTTTTCGTTGTTAGCGATACCGGTGCAAAAATGCCATCAACATTCTAAACCGGGCAGTTTTGCTTCAGTGCGAAGCGCTGTCAGACTGAATTGGATATTTCACACACCGATGAGCTTAAATATTTTCCATATTACGTGACGGTTTGTTTGCGGGAAACCATTTTCAATGTACTCTATTTGATTGTACGTTCACAGAGTTGCGCTACTCATTTAAACATTATTCTAAAAGCTGTTTGTTTTTTTTTGTTGTTGTACTGAAGCATGCTCAGAGTTGTCGTAAGGATCATGAGCGAGCTTTAACGCGAGCAAGTTTGATTAGCTGATTGAAGAGCAAAATCCTTGAAGACTTACCGGAACAAACGTTCTATGTGCGGTGAGCGTTGCTCCGAGGAGAATACACTATATATTGCGGGATAGGGATCCATTCATTGATATACAAACCCACCAACACACACACACACACACACACACACACACACACACACACATGAAGCTATTCCGTCGCTGTGACGGTAGTGGCAGTGCGGTCTTAGCGTTGTTTTACACGCCAGGTTGACATTTATCCCGGCTCGTATACCTGCAGCATTAAGTACGTGATCTACGAGATACTCGCGGCACGGTACCACTCGCCGAGGGCTTTAGGTAGCATTACCGCACAAAAGCCACACGTACCATGCAATGTTGGTGGTAAATCCGGATCGAGTGTAGCAAGATGAGCAGAATGTGCGCTGAGCACCGCAACGTTTGTTCCTACGCTCTTTCACACTGGCCTGCCCTGGGTTGGTCTGGTTTGGGGCTAGGTATGCCCATTCCCATGTAGGTTTAAGGGGGGTTGCCTGAGGTGCATCGTTGGGCATCGAGTGTGTGGTGCAAGCTCGTTGAGCGGCTTTGATCGTCAATTCTCTTTCATACTGCTTGATGGCAAAGATGCGGGCGTTAGTTCATGTGGTTCAATAAACACTGCAGTGTAGTTTCTAAGCGAATCAAAACTAACTACAGTGCCCAATACTGCGGGCTAGATGGTGGCCGTTTTGGATGGAATAAGAAGTACTAAATAATAAGAATAAGAAATAATATAATGGAAATAAAATAATGGAATAAGAAGAAGTACTAAATAGGTGCATGAAACAATTAGAATCATGCATTTTAGCATTATTATCATAGCAATGGGTCACAACTGCGCCAAATAGCTGTTTGTTTACGCTTTTTCACGAACGTCAAATTTTGTCACTTTTTGTCAACTTTTGTCAACTTTATTTCCTGGCTGCTACAGGTTACAAAATTTTGACAAAAGCTCAAACAAAGTGACAAAAGCTCACGTTTTGAAAAATTTGTCAGCATTTTGTCACTCTCATGGCGAAAGAATGAGAGTAATGTTTAGGCGAAAGAATTATAGCGTAACTGCTCTGATTTCCACAACAAAAAAAACCTTTGTGTTAGCGTGTGTGTGAGAGAGGGCCAGTGTTTTTGTAGTTACTGTTTGAAGCTAAGTGCTTGAGATGAAAGAGTTCAAAACTATACTACCCTGAACTGGAAACACTTCATTACCGTAGTGCTTTGACGTCGTTCGGCCAACCAGAGCCTAGGCGCCCGGCGCACGAAACGAACAGCCGTTTTTTATAACACTTTAGTATGCAAATAATTTCAAACAACACGGCTGTGACGCTGGCCGGTGGGAAAAGTGTGCTGCGCTTTTCATGTAAACACTTACACAAACACACACACACACACACTCACATCAAAAGACCCTCCCACCAAGTGCTGTCGAGTGAGCGGTGTGGCAGTGGGCACAATCTCGGCAGTTCGGTTGAAGTGTTTGTTTAAATTAGAACAACAGAATAACAAAGCACAAAGGTCTGCTGGTGGCAGCTTTAAATATGGTGGAGATGTTTGTTGATGTGTTGTGTCTGCATTCGTCGTCCATTTGTTGACATAGCAGTTTTTATTTGCTAGTTTATTGACCTGAATTATGGAATTGCATTGCAAGTGCAGGAGAGTAACATATGCTACCGGAATAGTTTTACAGTTGTAATTTAGAGTTTGTTTTTTTCCCTTGCTCTCAATCTACCATAATATACTTAGACAAAATAAGCTTAAAATTACACGTGCATATGTAAATGTTCTGAAGTGCATAGAAGATTCCGATGTTGTGCAATCAAATTAACTTGTAAACGTAACCATAGCTACCGGTGTGATCTACAACGGCACCACACGCCAAAACAATCTTAATTAGCAAAACAAGAAGCTCAAAAACACAACACAAACAGGAAACACCATTTGCTCAACGCTATAAGTATAATAGCATTCAGGCACAACAAGACCACCAACCGAAAGATATGCTGAAGCGCAACAATCACTCGTGATTGTGGTTAGAGTTGTGTAGGAGTCTCTTTACACACACGCACAGACACTCACACGCACAAAACATCAGGTCGAACGTGTGATACGACAATTGTTCGCTCACCGATTGTCACTGTCTTATCGGCGCTGGCTTCACTGTTTGACTGCTGATGCTGAAGAACGTGGAAACTTTTTTCCACGTGATTTAATGAACTGTGCGGACGAAGTGGCTTCGCCGGGGTAGCACAAGAAAGTAGCTTCAGTTACGCCGGCGGAGGTGGGAAGCCACAAAAACCGGCCCACTCCTGCGACTGCGGGAGGTAGTTTATGAGCATGCTAATTGGAGAATCTAATTAAAAAGTTTCCTTGGTTTCGTTCGAACATTTCTGGTCGGTTTGTGAACATTGTTCGGTTGGGTTGAGGTTTGAGGTTTGAAAGCTGATGCCGCATTCGGCGAGCTTGACGGTCTGGAGTTTGGAACGATCGGGATGGGCGTTTTTTAGTGGAAGTGATGGTTGAAGTAATTTATTTTGGGTTTTTCCCATCAAAGGTAGGCAGCGACGCAGCGCATGGGTGAATGGGTGGATGGTTCAGCTTTTAAAACGGTTGCAGTAGTGGAAAAGGGGCTTATTGGTCTGAAAGATTCTGGTCTAATTATAAATTTAAGTTTCACCGAAAAGGTACCGGGTTTGTTGACTGTCTAGATTGAAGAGACTGTAAACCACTCAATCAGCTTAACCGAACTGAGTGAAGTCACTTTCGAAGAAGCGTCTTCATTCCAGTCACGGTGCTGACTAAAAGCTTACCCATCGAAAAAGCTGCCATGTAGAAAAAAACGGTGCCACGGTGCGATGCTATCGCCTATTAAATTATACACCACAACAACATTATGCTCCAAAACCCGCGTAACAAACATTGTTCAGCAATTCAATGAGCCCTCTTGCTGCTCGATCGCTCAATCCATCGACATTACCGTCGATGTGACCGTCATTTCAATTGCATCGCATCACGTCGACCGTAAACAGAGAACAGATTGTACAGTGGCTGTTAAAAATGTTTGCATAATTTTCAGCCCCCATAGGTCTTCCTCCCCCTGCAGTGCTCGCGCACTTTACGCACGATACAATAAATCGTTCGCCCGCGCAGGGTACGGGTTTCCTCACGGATGGGTGGCTTTTTTTCGATGCCCGCGATGCGTTCAAATTTATTGTCGAACATTTGAGCGGTTGGTGGTGGTGGATCATAAATTACGCTTCATTTTGGAGCGACATTGAGTAAAGTGGGAAAATGCCACAAATCGACGATACGCGTTACAGTTCGGTCACCGGTTGTTTCGGTTGGTTGGGAATGGGATGTTGAAATGTGTGAAAGCTTTTTTGAACAAATTTTGCCAAATTACAATACACCAACCGTGCTGGCATTGCAAGTGGGGCAAACATTTCCGTTTATCCCTGCGGCAAAGGGTGCATTGTAAGGGTGTAAATTTGTGTAACACATTTTGATTACCAAATGCTTGCGCAGCAATCCAATTTGAAGTTGTGAAACCAATCGCCAATTGGAATTGGTGGGTTTCGTTGAGGATTTTCCGATGTCACCACTTGCTCGTACAAAATATTTCAATATACCAATCAGAGTAATATTATCGTAAAGATACTTCCGTTCTTCTCAAACCTGTGTTGGGGTAAGAGGTGGAACTTATCATCATTGTCAAACTAATTGTATGCGAGACTGGGGATGTGTGCGAATGCAAAATTTCGTAAATTAATCCATCATCATTTTTTCTGAACGACTCAAAGTGTGGTGAAACAGAGTTAGTTTGTTATTTGGCAAATATATCGTCCATCATTTTGACGTAATACAACGAATGCAAATTATCGCATAGTTACAAGTCACTTACATAAGGAGGATCACAGTAGATTGCTTTGCACCATAGCGGCTCAGAGTGGTAGCAGACGCACAAACTGCACACGCCCGGTCCAGGTACGTAGAGTAGACCATGTGCGACCGAGTTTCCCTGGAAGTCGACACAGTCCTCTTCTAGGCTAGCTGTAAAGAAAAAACCGAGAAAAGAATTGAATATCGTTAGCAAGCAGCAGTGACAAAAGCAGCA
The DNA here is from genome assembly GCA_000473525.2 of Anopheles melas. Classification (NCBI taxonomy): domain Eukaryota; kingdom Metazoa; phylum Arthropoda; class Insecta; order Diptera; family Culicidae; genus Anopheles; species Anopheles melas. Next base: position 64,321 of record KI919302.1, on the reverse strand, counting down.
AAAGTGGAGGTAAAAATAGATTCTCTCCGTTCCGTGTCGGTTGAAAGTTATGAAGTTTACAGCAACTCCCATCGGTTGGTAATCGATGATGGTTTGATCATAAATCTATACCAATCACTTGTCCAAACTGTACGCTGTATTACCAGCACACAAGCACACTCTGGTAGAGTTTGTTGGGTAAGTTTACTTACGGTAGTTTAGTGAACAGCGAGATGAAGAGGAGAAAGAGAGAGAGAGAGAGCGAGAGACAAACTTGTTCCGGAATTGTTGAAGAGTTAAACTTTCCTGGTGAACAACCATCCAGCGCACTGAGTAAAAAGTGAGGGGAAAACGGATCAGTTGGACAAGTGTAGCATCTGTCAGTATACAGCTTTTTCTTCATAATCATTCGCTGCGTATGGAGAGGGTTAGGTAGTAGTGGAGCACATAGAAATACAAAAAAACATGTCATCCTATTTCAAGGAAATAAAATCAATCGACTAAAACGTAGGTTCGTTTGTGGTTCGGGGTGGATGTTTACAAGCAAAAACAGATTTGAACATAATCGATGGACTAGTACGGTGATGATGTGAGCATTAAGTCTTTATAATGTGGGTATCGTATGTATGATAACCGTGTGAATGTAACACGTGGAGCTTGTCAATTACTCATCCTTAAAAGCGCCGCTGAATTAAAAGATTTCTATCATTACTTCCTGTCATTCAATACGCAAGAGCCTAAACCTTCATTACGCTAACCGTACAGTCTTTGTTCAATTCCGAATCTTTACGCTCCGAAGGCTGGCCTGATTAGTTAAGGTTACTCAAACGGTGCAAAAGTGTTCAGCAGAATGGAAGAGTTTGCGTCACAACTTTCTTAAATCAATCGCTCCGAATGGGGGAACCTACGCCAAGATTGACAAGCATTGCACGAACTGCGGAAGAACCTGCTTTGGAGTACTGTTGCTAAGGGGCAAATTCTACCGGTGCTCATGTACATTCAAACTGCTTTTCAGCTCATAGAGTAAATTACTGCAGAGGGATTAAGCAGTGGCAAGCAGGGGTTGGTGAGATGAGTCCAGAACACCGAAGTACACGTCTTCAGCGCTTCAAGCCGGTACCAAATTTGTCTTGTTAGTGGCTGAAGTACAATGAGCGAAAGTTGTGCATAATCTACGGCGCACCGGGGACGGTGGATAGAACTAAAGACAGTTGCCGTTTCTATCAAAAGAGAACAGAGTAACGGCATGAGCGATAGCAGATTTAGCGCTGTTGGAATATGGTAGTCAAATTTGAAGCATGCTTCAAGCAGTACAAGCTAGTGAGAGTCAGCGGTTGCATTCAACCACTTCAGGACGTGGAAATCCTGCTTTGTGGTTTCGGAATGAATGGTAGTGATGTAAAGGTCACGATAATCAAGTCGGTCTACGCAAGCAAGACATTTTGGTGGGGGAACGCGCGATCCGAGAAATTAGTTATACAAACGTTTTGTTAGCACTAGGCATCCAATGAGCCTGGAAGAATAAATCGCACCGTTTTCTTTGTTACGGTAAGGATTGTGAGGGAAACTAGGGGTGACTTTAAGGGCATTTTAATGAGCTCTAATACAACTTATAATTATGGATTCATTCGTAACCCATGCGCGAAAAATCCCTTTTGACGTTGATGGTTAATATTTGCGGATTTTGTGGTACAACTAAAATGAAACATTCAAATTCGTTATTAATTTGCATTTCAATTAATCTGCAAATGGAGGTAATCAAGCAGCAGGTTGTCGAACAGCTCGATGCATTCATGGTGCACCGGTTGCTGGTATGGTTTGATTGGAATAAGCGACCGGAATACAGGATCGAAAATTTTAATTACGCGTGTGCGCGATACAGTATAATACACCTGTACAGATAATTCGAAGCTCCCGTCATGTGCTAAAATAGGGTTATGAATTCTATACCTCGTGGAATAAATAGGTCACCCGCTAAGCGGGTGCTACATAAATGCTTAATTAAAAGAGCTCCTCCATTACAGACACCCTTCATGTGTCACCTCATATGCCAGAGCATTGTTGGCCAGGCTGCATGAAATATAATTAAAAATAGATTCGATACCATAATTGTGATAATGCAAGTGGTAGATTTATTCCGAAAACGGCACCAGCATGCTATGGTGCAGGCAAAGTGTTGGGTAGGGATGAAACTATTTTTAGACACCAGTGCTACATTCAATATCGTGCCTTTATTTAGCTCCACGATTTTCGAGTGTAGATGTGGCAGGAATTAAACTAAAGCATCATTGTTTTACAGGCAGAGCACGTGATGTTTGATGTTTCAGACGTGTAAGGTCAAAGATTTCCCAAGGTCCTGTCGGATGCCACGGGCTGGAATAAGTTGATCGAATTTCATATAAATGTGTACGCGTGTGTGTGTTTGAAGGAGAATTTAATTACGATCATGGTACCGTGTTGGTTGTAGAAAATGCTGCTGCTTCCTTCACCACTACGTCGCCAGTGGTACGGAAGTACGTGAGACGCACACAATTCAAATACGAACCATTTTCCCGCAGGCAATGGCATGGAATTACGCTGTGGTGTGGTCGGCAACAGCAACACCACAGCACAGTTTCGGAACCGTGGGCACCGACGTATGTTGCTATTTACGTTCCAGCTCTCGCTGTCCGCTCGTGGAAACGTGCGGGCAGTGCAATTATGTTTGTTCGTCGGGTCGGGCTGTCAACCCACCATGGCAGTCTACCGATGGTAGTGAATTGCTGTGGGCAATACGAAACTCGGTTTGTTGGTTGGGTGTCATCAAGCGATAGAATTACATTAGCAATTGACCAGGTGCCTGTGGGTGCCGGTGAGCGTGTAACGTAACAACAGGGTTATGGTGAAAGTTAGTATGTTATTTGAATATGGTTCCCGCCTGAGTTGCTGGATGATGGAATCTTGAATAGAGGTTTGTGTGGCTTGTGGTATCTTTTAATTTGTCAAATGATTTCTGGAATCCAAGCAACCAACTAAAGTCAATATAATGTGGCAATATTTTACATAGCTACTCGTATACATCTATATTTATTTTTACTTGGAATAACATTAGGATCAATGGTTTAACTTTAAATCTATTGCATAACATTATTATTTTTCCGCAAAGCACATTAATCTTATTCTCAAATTTATCAACTAGATTCTTGATAATCTGATTGTAGACAATCCGTACGCTGTGATCGTGGCAGAAATAAGTCCTTTGAAGCCAGGTCAGTATGAAGGAGAAGGAGGAAAACGTATTTAGGAATACTAACCATAACTATTGCCTAACACAAGTTCAACTCCTCACCACAAACAATTATTAGGAGTTATTCATGGAAACTTTGTAACGATTCATAAGGCTGTCTTGCGGTTACATCTGTACTTGTGCAACTTAATTGACTTGATGCAACTTGAGCAATTGATGGTCAATTGTGCTAGCTGGAATTGAAAGTAGCAAGCGTTGCTTTACTATTACTTGGGCAGGAAATCGTTTGATTGATTGAACTCCGCTTCTCGTAAACACTTCTATTGCCGACGCTGTGTAATTTAAAACGGACAGAGCACCAATGCTTCCCTGTGCCTCGTCGTTTAGTATTCTTGCTTCGACAGCACTTTGAAAATATTTGCATACTCGTTATTGGTTACGCAGAGCAGCGAAGGATAGAAAATGCGACAGAAACCAGCAGAGCGACCTGTATTTTCTCAAACGACCCTTTCGCTCGAGCTTCCCTCATATGGTGTGCTTTTGCAGAGTAGTTTCTCTCTCGCGTCGTTGTGTCAGCGGCACTCACAGCACGAAAGGAAGTGGCAGTGAGTCAACGGGTGAGTGACTTGTGGTGAGTGCTCGCTCAGCAAAGCTCAGGAGCAAACAAAAGAGAAAATAAACTGCCTGTTCAGTGTTGGTGGATAACGCTGACGGAAGCGCAGCATAGTGACGTCAAGATTGACACACATACTTGGTCGCGTAGTTGCCACTATCAGATGTTGGACGCTTTACGAGAGAAAGCTACCACCGGCCAGACATGCAGTGTCCCCTTCCTGGTGTAATCGTGTTTCTGTATTACTCCGCTGGTACGGGAAGCAAATGGAAGGACTGGACTGGAATGGATGAGTGCAAGGGTATCAAACGTGAAATTGTAGTGTGACCATTTGTTTGGCTCTTGTCCGGCAAAAGTTCGCCTTTGGATGTAGGGTAAAGGTCATGCTGAAGTCTGTAGCCAAAGGAACACCACAAGAGACAGGCCGAAGATACAGTTCGTTTGATGTTGGAATTGGTCAACATTCTTGCTCAACCGTGTTGGAAGTTGGAGGTAATCGAATTGATCGAATTGTTGTGTAGCGTTTTGTTGCATTCTTTCCGTTCTGTGCTTGCTTGGAGTTGGAAAATGACGCTGGATCAATGTCGCTTCGGGGAAGAATCGTGTCCTACCAAAGTTTAAATTGCTTTGGAACGATATTATCCGGATGAAAAATAGTTGACAGAAAGTAGTTGCAGTCAAAACAGTACAACAAATACAACGAATCAACTAGAACAGCTTGGTGTACTTAACAAATTTGTTTGCATCTAGAAATTGGTTTAAATGTCTTTTTTTACACTATATACCTACGATCGTATGGACAATTTGTTATGGTCGATTTGAGGTTAATTTTTCCACGTTTGTGAAAACGATTTGTGAACGATTGTGTAGCTTTTCGTAGCACAAAATGGTGTGCTGATTTTAACCTAACCCTTCTTATCCCAGCGCCATTTCCCATCGAAACCGTTCGGACATAGTGAAAGGAAAACGCTCAATGGAGACGCCTAGTGGCTCATTGTTTCAGGGCGTGGATGAGAAACAATTGGAAACAATGCCTTCATCAGCACGCCTTGCTACAGTCATGAAGGGGCAGCATTGGAACCGGGTGTGGTGCAAAATAAAATGCACAACTCAACGGCCCATAACACGGGCCTCCCGTGGCGTCCTTGATGTCTCTGGCCCAATGGTTCGGCCAGCAAACGGTAGAGCTGGTTGCGACAGACAAACAAGAAACATAAAACAGGATGCTATTTTAACTTTGCACAACGATAAACTAAGCTGTGAGGCCCTTCGAGGTGAACAGTTTTACGTACCGTGCTTGCGGGTGTTTTGTGGCGCACTTTAATTGCGTGGCATAGAGCAAACGGGTGGAAAACGGGCGGAAATGCCGTGAGTAGCTGGCGCCGCGCGCTGGTAGCCAGCAGACATTGGCGGAAATTAAAAATTAGAAGGAAGGAAAATAATGTTTGCAACCCGTCACGCGGTACAGCAGTGGTGTATGACGGGCAAAGTTATGGGGAAAAACGGTTGCAAAGAACGCAATCTAACGCAGATAATGGGCAGGATCGATGGAGCTTTACGGTTTGCTCGGCATAGTACAGTATTCACTTACAGCTTGTAGATGTGTATTTGTCAATTATGAACAGATATTTTGGAAAAAAACGAAGACGTTGCAAGATTTTCTTTTTTTTTTTTCATTCAGAATTAACGGTCCGAAAAGGCCGTATTGCTTAACGTTGCATTGTTAATTTGTATACAAATAATTATAACTAGAAGGTTCAAACAATCTTCAACCAAACAACCTGAAGCTTCTTAGTCACTATAATCAAACATTCAACTTGCGCCATTCAATGACCCGAACGGATTGGGTAGCTATCTTAGATTTTTATTATTTATTTTCGTATTCTGATACGAGCAGTGTACTTAAATTTGCATGATGAAAAGCTCTCCCTTTTTGCCACAGCTCTCAACCAACTATTGCTCATGAAATGCCCATTTTCATCGTGCTTTGGTGCCGATTTGAACTATTTTTAGCATTGTGTGCATTTAATATTTTAAATGTTTCGTAACGCTTCAGCACAGTGGCGAACACAAAGACCAAAATTTCGACTCCGTCCCGTGCGTTGAGTTTTAAAGCCTTGCGTAGAAGGTTGTGGTAAATAATTTAGCTGTAACTGAAAACCAGACGGTACTGCGTCCTGTGACACGGTTAGCTTAGTTGTGCAACCACGCTCACTCATACTTGCTTAACTGACCTTACAGTTCGTTCACACACATACATACACGCCTTCTTAGGAATGGGAGCAAACATTTCCCCGAAGGAACGGTAAAGGATGTGTTGTCGCTTTCTAATCTTTACCGGTGCGAGCATTCCACCGGCTATGCGAAGAACCACTTTGGTTTTGGGAGGTGTGTCGTTGCTCATTCCTTATTAAACGCCCCAACGTTGGTGAAGATGGCTGAGTGATTTTCGGTTGCGCTTTACTTTTGGGTGACAGTGGATTGCGTTTGTTTAATGCTCAATGGTTCGTAAGCGGTTTCGGTGTGCTTGGCCGGAGCTATGGTATGTTTTCTGCGGGGTACGTTTCTTGCGCCAGGTAAACTTTTATGTATCTTTGCATTGCTAACCTAACCGGAGGGACGCAAAAGGGGCAGTAAATGTTTAAGTGTCGAGATAATTACACACTCAAGTCGTTTGTATCGCAATCGGTTGCAGGCGGGACACGGTTCGTTACCGTGATAGAGGCGAATGAAATGGTAGTTTCGCAAATTTGATTTTTCACCTGTAGCAGTTGCAGAAAACCCACCATTAACCCATCAGTCACGGGAAGCTGTCGGTAAAGAGCCCTTTTTCACTCTTGTTCACACTTGCTTACATTCACGTTGTGCTCTCATCCTTATCCAGCAGACTACCTTTTTGAAGGGTACGCCAAATTCCTATCCCTTCTTGATGCAGTTTCCGTTCGGCTGACGAGTTTTCATTTGCTAATGCGCACGCTTTTCTCCCTTTCTTTCTCTGTCTCACTCGCTCCGTTGAGCTCGAGATTCTATTCAGTGATGTTTGCGAATAATTTAAATCATTCGACCTTACATTCTGAGCTCGCTAAGGAAAGTCTTATCCGTACGATTCAAGCATTGAGCTCTGAATGAGCATTGGTTTCGAAGGATAGAAAACCAAAGCAGCAACAACCACACCATTACCTTTGCCAGCGAATAGCGGACTTCTTGGCTACGGGTCACTGACAAGACAAACATTTTCTTAGATTGTTTGGGGACGTTTTGGGGAAATTTTGTTCTTCTTTTGTTTGTGAAAAAGGTTTCATATTTTTTTCTGGGGAGGGGTTCTGTTTTTACCTATCAGGTAAGAATCATCTTACCGAAAAGGTGTAGTCCAAAGAGACCGCTGAGAAGGTGAAATATAAGAGAGGGGAATAAATTTAATTTCAGCGACCGGGCTTAGAACCGATTGACTTTGGCCGTGTTCCGACTGACCTGGTTCTCGAAATGAATTCAGAGCTTCAAGTTCCGAGAAATGGGCAAGCTCGAACTGGTTTGGGGCGAGATCCGGAGCGTTCCTGAAACAGGAGACCGATTTGTAGTAGGTGTGAAATGAAAAGGATTTGTAGCGGTACCTTTTTTTACGTCGAACGTTTGTTTTCCAATGGTCTGATCAAAACGGAGCTGTCCTTCTTGAAAGTGATCGTGCATCTTGTATACCATGTTTACAAACAAGTCAACTTGCACTAAAGAAACAGCTTTGCAGTCGAGCATGAAAAGACCGGATAATTGTATGAGGATGATTGTATTTTTAGGATCTTTTCTTCAACAATGACGCTTTAACGCTAAACGTATATTATTTGGATAGTAATCAGCTTACAAGCAGAACAAATAGCAAGCTAATAGACATGCTAGCAGTGTAAGCAAACGTTCGGCTCGAGCGGTTGCTACGCTTCGGTTCAAAATTATTAACTTCATTACCAAGCAAGCGTAAATGAAACGCAATGTGCTGCCACTCCTTAAGTATTTTGCCTTCAAAATCACAATACATCATGAATGTACTTGCCGTAGTTTGCTGGTGTCATTTTAAACTGCTTCAGGCGCATTCTTTACCGCAAGCATTTATGAGACAGCTCATGGAAAACGAAACACTGCCTGTTTCATCGGTGACAGGGCGGCTGTCTGAGTCGTTTCCGCTGCCACGAATGCTATTTGCCTGCTATTCATCGTCACTGATACACACACACACACATATAGACACACACGTTCACGGCTGTGGGCAATGGTAGTTCTTGTCTGCTAAGAGTTTTAATGTATGGGCGGCAGCATTTAGCTCGTGCGCTCGCCTGGCCCGGTTATTATCGTTAACATTTTTCGCCGAAATGATCGCAAATTAGATCGCTAGTGTTGTAGTAGGGAAGGGGAAGGGGGAGCACGAAGCACACGCTGGAATGTGTAATAGAAACTTGGAACGTTTTTGGGTGTGGGTAAATGGAACGGGCGAGCACTAAAGCATGTCGGTTACAGTTTGGCGAAGCTTAGTAGATATCTTCGGCTGTGCGACAGGAAGACGGGTAAGTGTGTTTGCTCGTGTTTGGTGGAAAATAGGTAAGTGCCCGTAGCCGGCGCGGGTTGGATGCTGTGAAGTTGGTGTACGGATGAGAAAATTTGTGGTATTTTGGTCTCTCTTTTGAGTCTCTGGCAGTATGGATCAGTCGATAGCTTGTTTGGAAGTGACTATTGTAGAAGTTTATAAATTAGGTGCCCAAACGTCAACCTCTGACAGTTGAGAGTGAAGTGAGGTGATGCAACCCGATGACAGTTGTGATGTCAAATGGTAGAAATAAACCGGTTCAATTGCCGCTTGAAAACTGAAGAAGCCAAACGTGTTTTCTGTATGAAAAGTGTGAAGTGAAAATTTAGCTACGTTTACACTATGATCCTTAAAATACTGAAATTTCAGAGAAGTTAGGAAACAATAGTGGACTAAAAAACTGCAAAATAAAAGTGTACGGAAAAAATACGTACGATTCATAAAACATGATAATGTAAGAATTGTGTTATGGATACTTGGCTGTATTCTTGTTTAGTACATCTTTGTTTATATATCATTTGGTATTCATAAATATTCGATCTTGTGTACTTGTCCTTGTATCCTGGCAAGCAGTTGTTCAAGAAACGTTGAACTGATTCCACGTAGATGACGTTGCCTCAAAAAGCTTTGTACACGATCAATACATTGCATGATCGATTGTCGTCGAGAAGATATTTCAAGCTAAGCGTTTAGTTGAAAACGTATAATATTACGAAATGATAACGTAGACGTATTTTCAGATAGCTCGTAGTATTCGTTGGATTTGTATCTCCATTTTGGATTGAACATGCGTCCATAATGGTTTGATTTGGGTTGGCTATACATATATTCGTGACGAGTCGTACTCTCAACTCACATTATGCTGAGTGCTGAAGACTATGATTTGCTTGAGTGTATTAAGACAAGGGTATATTTGTCCGTGAGTGTAAGGGATGTCGTGTTGAGCGTTACAACAGGAAGCATCATTCCTGTCGTGTCTTTATGGCACAAAAAAGAGGTAGCTTTCAAGCAGGAACAATTTGCGATATCGATCGGACTTTCAAAATGGAACTGAAAAATCGATCCCACTTGAACGCGGTGGTAAATGGCGGTCTAGGTGAATTACGCGGTACGTGGTAAGCAATGTGTGCCATTGAGTTTCCGTTTGAAATTGTCAATGAATGATGTGCACACAGACGCAAACGCATGAAAGGCTGCGGTGGTACTTTGCTGTTTGATATCCACAGCAGTCAATAGCAAACCGGTGATGGATAGAGTGGATTTTACCTCCGCTCATGCTAATACTGACGGTTCTAAAGCTACGAAGATAGGAAGCAATTTACGGAATGATGTATGTGAAGCAACCAGGGAGCAGGTGAACAGTGTTTATGATGGAATGGGATGTTTCAAAGCATATCAAACATGGTTTTGATAGGAGCACATTAAACTTGCTTGTACTGTCAATAGATTTGCTCATCAAATGAAAACCACACACACACATACGAACCGTTTGGTCTTGTGATGTGGGGCTTGGTTGGTTTGTAAGTTGTTGATCACTCATTGAACTTAAGTGTTTGTCTCGCTTTGGGTGGCAAATGCTTCTCAACCTGATGTTGTTTGATATTCGTTTATAAAATATTCAATGATTTGGTGTATTTCTGTCTAGAGACATTCTTTCACCTTGTGGTAGTAGGGCAGGTTAATGGTTCAATGGTCATCAAAGAAACAGGGAGAAGCTTTTCACCTTTTTAATCTCATTTCAACGTGCTCGTTTATTTCAAATTCTATCCTTCCACCGCTCTTTAGCAAACGAGATAGTCTCCTAGCATTGATTTCAATCGTCCTTTTTCGTTGATTTGAGCTTTTGAATATCGTCCAAAATGTATCGCATCTAATGCGATAGCAGAAAGGGTGATGAGTTCTCGCAAATTTGCACATTCCCACCCTGAACGGTCTGTGTTGCTAAAACTGAAAGGATAACCGGTCCTGCCATTCTCACGCGATATGTCCTGGATCCCAGCCAACCGCCGCTTTGGCTGTGCTGGCCGATGGAAAGGGTACAATGCATGCTGGCGCTACTAATTTGGATTACAAATCAAATTTACCGTTCCATTTCCATCTTGCCTCAGAAACTGTCACTGTGCGAGGAGAAACTTTCCGATCAACGAAACTGTTTGCAAGTCTGCAAAGGAGTGGCGTGAGAGGACGAGGTCACGCATGGTAGGCGAATTATTTGGGCATTGCTGAGCACATTAGGCATGAACTTTGCTCTGCTACGAATGTCACACATCGGGACGGGTTAGATTAGCTGTCACCCGACTGGGAAGGGAATTAAGTAGCTCGATAAAGTCACACCATGATAGAACCTTTATTGGCACAGCACGGCAACCAGAAGCATTTAATTATGCACCAAAGTTGTGATGGGTGAGGTTTTGAAATAATTTAAATGTGATTAAGAATTTGTATCGAGACAAAATGTTACCGAAAGCATCGTTTAAGACATTCCTCGGCATTCTTAAAAACACTTAAAGGATTGCATTGAAACCCAGGCCAAGTAATGAAAAACCTGTGCCGAATCAAATAACTTTTTACTGAAACAAACAGCAAAACGCACGGAAACGATTCTTCAAATCGACACACATACAAATACACACGCGGTTTTGGAGCAGCCAGGCCGAGTGTTTCTTATTACCAGTTCCTGAAACAAATCACAAACCAACGGCTGTCTCCTTCGCCCGCGGCTTAACTCCCTCCGGAAGGAAACAATGTTTCGAAACGAGCGTCGGACAGAAAAATGCACAGCGAAACGGTGCCTGTCAACAATGTTTATTGCCAGGCCGTAAAGTGTCCTCGTGTGCGCGCCCGGAAGACAAAACAGTGCAGACCGGGATTGCAACCGGGAAGGTGCTTAGCTCCCTCGTCCTTCCTTCTTCCCACCCTAACTACAACAACAACAACAACAACGACGAGTTACCCCAGCGCTAACGGGTAACACGGCAAAGGACAAAAACATATTCGCAGTGCTTTGTGCTGTTTTTCTTGCGAAATTTCCCACTTTCTATCCTTCGCACTTGTGCCCGTGCTCGTGTTCCTTTATACACGTGCAATGTTTCGGCTTGCGAGGAGAAGCGGACTGCGGGCATGCTAGGAGCCGGTTCGCCGGCTGTGCGTGGTAGAGCGTCAGAGTTGCACTATGCACTCTAGGCCCCGATTACTTCACCAGTGGCTGTTATTTCCTTAGTCGCACTTAGACTCTTACTCCCTGCCATCCACGGCACGACACCGTGTGAGGTTATGATCTCGGTCAAGTGAAGTGGTACTTGGGTCGAGCCTTTGTAAACTGGCTAGTAGCTGTGTGCGAGTGAGCTCCTCGAGTGTACCCGTGTGTAGGGTGTTGAGATGTTTGTAGTGGCACCAGATTTCAATAGATGATTTCCAAGAAATTGTAACTGGGAAGGTGAGGGATCCTTTTGGAAAACGGTTGGGCCATAAAACCTTAAGCTAATAAAAAAATATTGTAATTAGAACGAAGATGAAAACGAATACAGTAGCAAAACAACGTCGACTGGTGCGGAATAATTCCAAAACCATTGACCTAGCTAGTGCATCCAGAACAGATAAGTGCAGGGTGTGTGTGTGTGTGCCATTGCACTCACACGGTATGGATTTGCTATGAAAAATGAAGGGAAATGGTTAAATGTTCATTCCTGGTGAGGAAAAAAACTCCCGTGGGTTAGAATACATGTGAAGCTGTGGTGCTACAATGAAGTTTACCGAGATACCTGCTCGTTAGGGTAAATTAAACGTACGGTTGTGAAGTGCATAATTAGTTCTTGCTGCAGGCCGCCCGGAGGAGTAGTCAGCTCTGCAGCATGAGCTTTTCGCTACCACCCTACACGAAGTATCAAGTAACGGTAGAAGAAATACTGCTTGAATATTGCCATGCCGTCCAATTACTTACGGAATGGAATACGGTCAAAGGCATGTGAGGGTGAAAAAAAATATATCACATTCCGCCTCTCACTTCATTAACCAGAATACTTTCAATAGTTCCCAATATCTTCAATATATACGGTTATTGCCAGTACTTTATTAGAAAAAAAAGCAAAGCATCCAAGAGCAGTTAAACGATTGGGTGACTTTCGCACAAGGTCAACCACAAGCTGGGCAGAGTAATCAACACATACACATGACTTCCCCAAAGTTGGAAGGAAAAATAATCAAAAAAGTACTGCAGTTTCATCCGCATCTGTACCACACCTCAAGCCAGTGTAGTTTGTTAAGGCTGACATTTACTGGTAATTCCATACCATGCAGTGATGGCTGAACAAAAAGTAAGCGTAAGCATGTGTGTGTCTGTGCGGCTTTCCGGGTTGGTGAAAAGTTTGTCACAACTTGGCTTCCCGTCCGTTTTACGGGGCCCAAAGTCGCCCGGCCAAAAAGTTGGACGTTTAAGGCAAATGCTTCCAAACGTAGAGAATATTTTAGTAGCAAGCAGACCAACGCAGAGATACTGTCCGGCAGGAAAAGTTTGAAAGCCCGTTTCGAAACAGATTGGACAGGCGTAGTCACAGCGCAGATACCTCTTGACATTCCACTGACCTGTGGAAAGTGGTTTGAAAGCTGCAACGGAACGAGTTAGAGCGCTTTGAGCTTGAATGGAAGCTATTATGAACTGTATCGTTTTAATTCGTCCTGAAATTCATTTGGTAGAGTAATATTTGTTTATCTACTTAGACAAAAAATAGATCCTTAAGTGGTTCTTCCTAGGTTAGTGCGGTGCGGTGGAGTAGTATGCGCCTAATCAAGGTATTTCGAGTATCTACCGTGTTGACTAAATACGCTATCCAAATCCTATAGAAACCGGCTGGCTCGAGAGAGTCCTCAAATAATGCTAAAATCAGTTCTTTTTCATAGGCATTTGACTGCATTACTTACCTACATAGCCCACGAGCAGGCTAAGCAAGGGTACGGCCAGCAGATGCAGCTTGTTATTCATTCTGTTCTGTTCTGAATCAATGTTGTGCGATGAATTGGTGTGGACTGGCCGGGAGAGCCGACGAAATATCAGCAAGTGGTCGGAAACGTTGCAGGTAGCAGGTATTTTCTTTTCCTTGTTTTGGTCGAAAATTCCAACACTATCCTTAACTACGGGAACAAATTGGTACGATAATCCGGGAAGCACCTTTTTTGAAGAGCGCAAACATGGAACAAACTCACGGCTAGGAAGTGGTAGCACGAATTAAGTGAAACCGTTTTGCATTAAACGCGGCGTTGCACGAGTGGTTTGCACTTATATTACCGGGGAGGTGCGCCCTGCACTGTACTAGCGGATCCGGCACATCCGGCAGAAGCAGCTGGCAAGCATCCTCCAAAATGCTTTAAACGCACTTTACAGATTTGGTTGCACTTTTGTGTTTCACTTTCACATCTAGGTGTATTTTTTCCTCCCGATTTGCTTACTTTTCACTTAAAAACACTCTCACACATACACACACACACAAACACACAGCCAAACAAACCTTAGTGGATGAATATTTTGCCATTCAATCGCTTCGCAAACTTCGCTACAATTCGAACACATGCGCCGACAAAACAAAGCAGCTTAATTTAAAGATTCATCACTCGCTCGCCGTGCAGTTTCTGAAGTATATGGGAGGTTTCTGCTTCGCTATTCATACCGCACACCGCCGATCGATAGCGTACCGACCGACATGCATCCAGGATAGAGCTAGCACGGATGTTTCCTCTTCTTTCCTTTTGGCAGCACCCGACCAGGGGGGAGGATAAAGGAGATGGATTGATTTGGTGGCGGTTCCGGTCGAGGCAATCTGAAATTAACGTTGAAGGCAGAGGAATAAGAAATCATGATTTTGCTACTCTAGACATACTATGTAGGTGTGTTTGTGTGTGTGTGTTTGTGTGAATGTGTTGGTTCGATTAAGCCAATGGCACTACGGTCGATGGCTTAGGTCTTTTCACTTCAGTGGCCGTGAGTCGAACTTGGTATACACGCCGAACCTGTAAATATATTACCATTTCTAGGGCCTTTGGTAGTCGAAGAAGGATCCACCACTGGTCGATGAAATAAAGAATGTGATGAGGAAAGAGCTGCAGTGGTTTTGGTATTGGAGAATGTGGACGGGAAGGAACAAACATAGCGTTTGGTGGATTCCGGAATTATAGCCGATTATTATTGTTGACGTTAAATGCCATCTTTTACGTTTGCTTCTTGGCATGGAACGTGTGTATTTTTCATGATGAGAATATGCTTTAAGGATTGAATACTGTGCCCTGTAAAATTATTTCAGTAACATTTTATAAAGAGTGATTCAATAAAAAAATGATAACACCATACTATCTTAGGCCCAAAAGTAACTGTCCCAAACAGTGTAACTTGTAATAGTGAATATTGGTTTAAAATGCTCCAATAAATGCAACAATTATGGAATAATATTTTGCTATACAAAAGCCTATTGCATGGTAGATAAAACTCAAACTCACGTTGCGCAAAGAAAACCCACAAAAGAAAAACTACGAACGATGAAAAGCAGCACAGCACCGAACGCGTTATAGGTTGATTTATCATTAGAAATGATTTATGAGCCAACCCATCGCGAGCCGCCACGGCAAATGGTGTCAGCTGCTGTTTTCGCTAAAGCTTTTCCTTCCCTTCCTCCTCAAGAAAAAGAAACTTAAAAAAAAAACACACCAACCGTTTTCCCCGTCGGGTGCAATGCCAAGGGCGGAGTGAAAATGAAGCCCAACAAAATCCCACACGGCTGCCTGTGGTGGTAGGAGGTTCTGGGGAGACGTTTTGCTACTCCCCCGTGGGATTGGCGAAATGCGTCAAAATATTTCACATTAAATTTGACTCCACCAATCTGCGCCGCCATGCGGGGTTCGGTTCGGTGCGCGACACAAAATAGAATAAATCATCCAAAGCAATCAAATTTCGTCCGAAATGGGACGCGAGCTGGCTGGCCGGATGCTGGGCAAACGAAGGATGTAAACAAATTAATGCGAAATTCAAGCTCTACTGCAAACCAGACACAACACAACACGCTGACAATGGGTGTGTTCGGTAAGGAGGGTGGGGGGGGGGGGATACATCGAAAACATGGTGCACCTGGGTCCTGCTTCGGGCGATCGTCTCTTCTTCTGCGCATTTATCGCGTCTTATAATCGAATTACGTGACGTAGCGATGCGGTGCGCTAGCTAAAGGACAAGGTAGTAAAAGCGCCGCCCGCCTGCTTACGGGCGCCGCTGTTTACTTAACGTTTGAATGTTAATTAATTCGACTTCGCGGCATCAGGTTGACGGTGGATCGCAATATGTCGGAAGGAATTATCTAAAGACATTTCTCTGCAAAGGATCCACGCGTTTGTGGACACACTCCTCCGTCCCAGGCATAGCGATGTTACTGCATAAACAAACTGAAACATAATCCAATAAATCGTTGACAGCGTGTACACTGGCTCAATAAAACGCACAGGATGGTGTTCAGGACCACTGGACAGCACATCGCAAAAGGGACAATTTTGCATTAACAAAAGTAAAAAAAGGTTGAACGTCTAAGCATGACGGTCCTTTATAAGGGTAGCACAAAAGGGAACTGTTTTAATTTTATTTTCAAAGCTAAAGCTAATTAAAGCGATTTGTGGGCTGAGACGAGCGAGATGTACGTGAGCATTTTTGTGGCAGTCTCTGCTTCGACGTATAAATATTCACCATAAGACCATTACAAGTGAGCGAGTAGAACATTGGGCGAAGGTGCGCATAAAGGTGATGCTGCGCCACCACAGTGTGAAAACAACCTGCTGTAAAAAGCAAGCAGTCAGTCGCACGCCTCCGCACCTTTTATGCCGCTCAGTTCCGCGTGGGTATGATTGTGTATTTATAAAGTGTGTTGTCACTTGATGCCTTCCGCAAGAGGCTGTGTGCTGCGCCGAAACGAAGAATATGCTGTAAGGTGAGCTCTGTCGGCTTCTTTTCGCTTTTGTACTACTCATTTCCTTTGTTTGGTATTGTTTGTTGTTGTTCGTGTCAGTCGCGTGGGGTCCATGACGGCAAACGACCAACAGCTCTTGCGTACCATGAGGTGTACCAGGATGTGTTTGAGTGTTTGCTTCATTGCTATGATAATTCCTGCATGCAACAGGAAAGGCACTGGCGTACAGGATACTTTCGCTAAGCTTGCAAAAATGGCTGAAAATGTAAATATCCCTTGAATGTGCATGTAACTTTCACTAAAGCTGAGAAAAGTTAAATAAGCTGAATCATTCTCTTCCATACAATATAATAAAACGCGATACGCGAGAAGTACATTACAAAATCTAACAAAACATTGCCACAGTATCTTAAGGTGCGAAGGAAAACTTAACGTAAAATGAAACAACAATTTCCCGGCTGCCAGTGCGGTACGACAGCACCACCGTAGCCAAGGTCAAAAGTATCCATCCAATTCATCTAAAGCTGTTTTCTCCCACACCGTTTTGTTTAACCTCCAGTGTAAACGGCCTAGCCTTTACAAGCCCTTACCATTGCCACCCTGCGGCTGCGGGCTGACGGTGACAAGAACAGGACTAAATTGACACATTCCGTAAACGAATTTTCGTGACACAATGCGCGCACCGTTGCGCCATTGTTTGGGGGAAAAGCTGACGCTCACGCTGGGCCCGGGTGAATTCGTGGGCGAAGAACTTCTCGTTCCCGTTGTCTTTTCCCATTAAAACTAGCAGCAGCAGGGTAGCCGGGAGTGGGGTACATGGCGCAGGGTTAAAAGATTCGCCACCCACCAACACACCACTCGTGCCGGGTAGGTGAGCGGTGCAATGTTTACGGAAGTGAATGGAAAGCGATCGTTGTTCCGTTTCCGCTTTTGGCCGCTGTGCATTTCATCGCCAGCATTATTTGTTTATTAGTAGCTGTCGGGAATGGTTGCTGAGTTTCGCTACTTATATTGTTTGTGTGTGAGTGTGGTTTTCTGTAAGCAATTGCGTTGAGTAGTAGCGCTAAAAATGCGCAGAATCAAAGTTACAACAAAGGTCTGTGCGTTGGTGCTACGCAAAAAGATTTGGAAATTTAGATATTACGGAACTATTAGCATATAGGTTATATTTCTTCATTGTAATAAATTTCAGTTACAGTCCGAAAGGACCAAACCAAACTGACAGCAAGATTTAGCAGTTGTGTCTTATCCAAAACTGCCCTGACAAAACCAACAATATGAGCTAAGTTTAAGCGACCTCATGACAGCAAATATTTGATTCGTTTAAATAAAAACCTAAAACCTTGGATTTTGTTTTAGATTACTCTGCACCAGAGTAACAGGAATATAGAGAAACACAAACTCTTGCGTTTAATAATTAAGACACAAAAGATTGCTTTGCCTTTGCCATTTCATTACAAAGGACAAACAAATGTGTCCCAAAAGCGAGCAGAAAGCACTCAGTTTCCTCCAATGGCTGAGTAATTTAGCATCGTCAGTCAACCGAACAAAAGAAAACACTTGCTTGCACTTGATCAGAATTGGTTTTTGAAGTGAAACTGAAACAGTGGCTGGAAGTGAGTCGAAGCCTCGAAGGCACCTTAACGCTGTTCTACGGAAGTGCTACCAACGAAGACAATGCGCCGTGTGATGACTATTGGTAGAGCGAATGAATCAGGGAAGGTGCTGAGAAAAATAAGATCAAACTTAAAAGCAGCAAACGAAAATTCATGATTCCTTTTTCTACCATATTTACAAAGCCATACACACACACACATATCTAAACACGCTCTTCACAGCGTTCGTGTTGTTTGTTTATTGTGTTGCTTAAGGGGAGTCGCCCATCCATCATTTTGTTGCAGGCAGATATTATTTTTGGCAGCTTCGTCACACACTGCCCTGGCACTGGGCTGATGATGATGATGATGATGATGCTGATGATGTTGTTTCGAAGTCGATGGAAACAGAGCAATTAGCGTAGCCGAGTGCCTTTTCGACTTAACCTTTGAGATGAACCAGCTGAGAGTGAAACTCGCTAAAGGCAAGCATTGCCAACGCTACGAAAAGACAAAAATCGCATATTTGGCTTGGACGCGCCCAGCAAGGTTACGACGAAAATGTCGGCAGCTGCTAAAAATACATCAAAAAACCGTGTGAGGCCGTCAGGGGTGTGCACCGGTTGCCTTATTGTATAATGTGATCGGTTCTGTTTGCGAGCTGCCGAGAGTGTTTGATATTTTGTATCGTTTCACGGGCGGAGAGGCTACAGCGTAAACAAAACGTTTTGTAAACTAACGACCCGGCTCGGTAAAATAGTATGTCAAAGAGTTATGATAAGGAAGATCGGAAATGCTCGTCTAAATACGAATCGTAAAGCGGTTGTGTGTCATAGCCATCCCATAGCAGTACGTGAAAGTGTGCAAACTGTTTTGAGAGAAACATTAAATACGCATTGATATGAAAATTCTGCTCTTGCGTCCTCGGTAATTGTACAATGGCTAGCATAATGACAACTAGGCTTATTCATAACAAACACAGTGCTAACTAGGTATGAAATATTTATGAGTCCCGTGAAAAAACACAGAAAAATCTATTCTAAACGATCGAAAACCTCACACAGCACCTCTTTGTCGCTTATACCTGAGCGTGAATGTACCTTTAAGCACCCACCCAGCCAAGCTAACTGTCCAAGTACGCGTGATGGTCGAGCTCGACCGTTCAACAAATAATGACGATTCAAGAAAGAGGAAAAAAACTTTCTCTCATTGCTAATGAAAATTAATGCAAAACTCAACGAACCGCAATGTAAATTAGGATTCATGAGTCGGCAGTTCTGCATTCACGCGTTCACGGGCACACGGGGCGCGCTATAAAATGGGACCAGGAATTCATGAGTTGCCCCCGTAGGGTAAGGCGCGTTGCCGTCGAGTGAGTGGGTCGAACCATTTTACCCCCGTATGACTCCACCGATGGGTGGATGGATAGGTGTTGTTGATCTTAACACCCCGGTTCGGTTTTGTAGCGGGGCGGTGTTGGAATTCATCAACGAAAGCGAAGCGGGAATAAGGGAACATGCAAATATGACACTGCGTTGCGTGGATATGGTTTTCCATCTGATCTGTATGAAAAAAACACGATCCTCCCGTAGGAGAGGGAGCGGTCTTAACGTTCATTAGCTAGCAGACGTACTGATGGGGTTGGGTTGAGTTCATTTAGATGAAGGGGTTTCGATTTGAGTGTTTACGGGTACAATCCAATTGGAAGGTAAATGAACATTGACGCAGCTTTGCATTGCCGTTTGGACGCATGGAGCCGTTTCTTGCTGCCTATAATTATACTAATCACGTGTTTTGCTGGGCTTCCCAGTGCGGAAGGGTGCTGTGCTATTGCGCCGATAATTGTCCGACCGGTGGGTCGATAGTAAGTGGAAAAATGTTGGGTTAAAAGCGTTGTTTGGTGGGCATTTTCAAGATAATTATCGAGCGTTCGTAATTACAAGTATTGTGTCCCGTCCAGGGGTTTAAATTACAGCACAAACTGCAATGTAGTAAGGGACTTTTATTATTCGCGTAACCTTTTATGGTACCAGTTTAACCAGTTTAAAGTGAACATTTCAAAGAGCTCTATGGTGTTTCAAATTCGAAGAGTTTTTAATAGAGTAAAGCTAATGTTTGTGGATAAAGCTTTATAATGTAGTTCGTAGTAAAATTATATTGCTCGTGGAAAGCCTTGTCAGCGAAAAATCCCTCCCTGCCATCGGTATATGATGCAAAATGTGTGTACACCATGCTACCCTGCAATCAAGGTGCGATCATAGTTTAACGGGCTTTTCCGTTTTCTACAGAGTGGCAGGTTTTCACGTGACTAGGCTTTCGTGTTTGATGGTGGCGGGCTGTAGAAAATCACGGAATTGATTAGTTATGTTAGGCTGCCGTTTGATGTACTGAGCCATAAACCACTCAAGTGATAATATGGAAGATTGAGCGCGTATAAGGCCCGATAGGCAGCTATCGTCGGGGTGGTGATGGACAGTCGATATGTGTGATAAAAGAATGGAGTTGAAGTATGAAAAACTGAACCAATAGTGCTGGAAATATTTAATAATGTTCAAAAGTTTGACATGTCGGTGACACTGATCCGGGTCGTGCATTGTAATGTATAATTTCAAACTCAATGCGATCAAATAAAGTTCCATTGCAATATTTTTTCTCTAGATTGGTGCCGAAATCCGAAATGCGGAAGACGATAACAAAGCCGTATTGTGCAATGTGTTAAAGATACGCTTTTCGGTAGCTTACTTCAGCCGCACGTGGTGTTGTGTACCGAGAATGCGCTGCTTCAAGCGGTTTCAGGGGTGTGATACGGTGAAATGTTACTGCACATGGTAATTTCGGGAAGCGTCTAGATGGGTGATGGATGGAAAACAAGCACACAACATTTTGCCCAATCCCTGCAGGCATCGGTGGGGGATCCGATGGACCAGGACTGAAAACAAGCCCCAGTGTGGCGCGGCCATGCAGTCGGTTCCGACGTGCCACACCATAATGGATCGTTGTGCAGCCGGTCACATGGCAAAGGTAGTAAAGAGTCCTTCGGGGTAGCGTCATTATGTGGGAACCGGAAGCAAAAACAACCGGAAACTGATGAGTGGCGTCTGTTGCAACAACGCTTCGGGAACGAATCGACCGTACCGAGCGATATTCACTCCGGTGGCTTTAACGGTAACTAGCTGCTGGATGCTGATACGGACACATTTTACGTAATTTAATATTGCATTATAAGAATTTGGGTAAATTACTAGGAACACATTTTACCACAAAGAAAATCTGATTATTTTTCCTATCAGGGACAAAATATTTTTGTTTTTATGAATAATTACATCATTTTCAACCTTATTATATGAATGTGGAACCTTAAGCAGAACAGTATAGGTAATTCAATGTCAAACCCACCGATTCTCCGCTTCGGACTGAGCATTGTGCTGAATTGTGGAGCTGTAGCTCATGTTGCAACCTGCAACAGAAGAGAAACACCCGATTCGATAGAGGGCCGATGGGTTGACACAGAGTAAGAAAAAAACCCACGCCTCCGTCAGAGAGCAGTGATATTTTTAGACCATCCGAATGATGTGCGATCTTTCGCCTGCTTGAACACAACAGTAGAATCGCGTCAATGTCGCGAAACCGCACGGGAGGCTGGTCACGGTGGAAGGTTTTTCAATTTTCACTCAGAGAGTAGATATTATTAAATTTATGTGGGTACAAAATATGGAACAATTGGTTGTTTATCACTTTTAAAAACTTTTAAAATCACATATTAAAGTCATCAGTATGTGATAGTACTTTTATTTTTATTCCGTGGAAAATGAAAATGTAATAACTTTAATTCTACCTTAGTGAATTCCTTTTGTGTCTGTAAAATGCATAGCTTAATACATCAACATTATTATACATATACCCACACGGATACACATAAAAACGATGTTTTTGCCACCATTACAAGGATGGGTAAGTTTCTGCCTTTGTTTCAATCGTCTCTTTCTGGCTCATGCACTTAAACATGAGCTAACTGATGAAAATTTAAACTTTGCTGCATAGAAGCTTATTCACAGCCTCCCTCGGATAGGATTCGCTGAATCTGGTCGTATCGATTCTGGTTTGCTGGTGTTTGTGTGTTTGTATTTTTTGTCGGTACAGTGTAAGGGTAGAACTTACGTCTTCAATGTCGAACCAGCATGTACGCTGCTTGAAACTGCACTGTATTATTCCTATGTAAAGCTGCTCGTTACGGACGGGATAAACATTGCACAAACTGCACTGTACGGTCGCACTACACGGTTTAATTGGATCCACTCATCACATTGCACCCGGCACACACACACACCAAACTATCACTCAATCAAACACACCGAAAATCACCTGATCCACTGCGAATCAATTGTAAGGATAGAATCCTTTTTCCGACAATCGAACAACAGTTGAACACTTTTACCTATACGCACAAACAAAAGCACGCACACGTTTATTGGCGACGAATGGTAGGGCATCCAGTAGCATCCAGTTGCCAAAAATAGGGAAAACAGCGTATGAACGGTTACAAATCGCAAACCATTGTTGTGACACCCCCGTTCACCCTCACGAACCGTGCCACGAAAAGGGTCACACAAGAAGCAAACTGGTCACTACCGCATCATCAATCGCAGCCGTCGGCATATAAGCCTCGCGTCGCACACAAACATCCCAGAGAGGAACAGACACACGCACGCCGCTACTTTCACTTTGCCACCATACTGGCACACTGCGGTAAAACTCACTGGAGACAAGCTTCCAAAATTTTCACAGAAGGAAAAAAAAAAACAAAAAATAATAAAGAGGAAACACCGCAGTGGTACGCGCTGATGCGAGCTTTCCTTCGGGCAGGCGAGGTTACCGGATCAACTTTTGCTGAGGTTGAAAGGGTGGTTTTTGTTCACCGTTTGTTGTTGCTACTGCTTCTTGTTGCACTTCTTTAGCGGGTATTCTTTTTTCCGTTTTTAGTATGGGGTGTCTTTCGCAAAACACTCTGCACGAAAGGCGTCCAACCGTCTGCTGGTTTATCTGCAGTCTGCAGGGTTGGGTTGTTGCGTGCGCGTGCGACAGAGAGAGAGAGAGAGAGAGAGAGAGAGAGGGAGAGCGAAAGCTATCCTGCGAGAACGGGAGCAAGATACGCGTCACTGGACCACCGAGCCGAGCGACCTGGAAGCTAGGCAATGGCCACCTCTGGGTCGCCTCGTCGGTCGGCTGGTGTGTTGTTACGCATCGTACCGCGAAGGGTGCAGAATTCACCTGAACGACTCAACAAATCGATCGCACTGTTGTGTTAGGGTGAATGTGGTTGTGTGTGTGTGTTGGTAGAGCTGCGACCAAATGCAATCGTTACGATGATGGACCCAAGGTGTACGCGCGCACACGTGTCCGCGTCTAATTGACACGAGCACACTTTTGCAACTGAAACATTCTGCTCCGATTTCTCAGTCGGTCTCGAGACTTCAAAATACTGCAACGTCTCCCTGCGTTCCGCATGCTTTGTTTGCGGTCAGCTGAGCTGCGGAAGAGAAACATGCCGACGAGAGCTACGAGAGCGTTTGAGAGCGAGTGCGCTGGTGAGCGGTGAGAGTAGCGTGCCGTTACGCATCGAGCGGTCGGCATGGGATGGAGACGCCTGGTGAGTGACTTGCGTTACAAAAAACCGGCACAACAGCGGAACGATGGGACAGGCACTCTAGATATTTTACATTTGCCGGCAAGTTATTTTGTTTCGCCCCCTTCTCATGAGCCTCCACCCGCACGAGCAGGGGTGTGAGTGTGTGGGTGTGTGTGTGTGTATTGCGTTACGTTGTTTTGTTAGCGTATACGGCCCGCGTAGTGCCACGCGGTTGGATGAAGAAAACATTGCAGAACCGCTATTTTAAGATGAGCTATTTATTCAGGATTGTTTTCGATGCGCCGGGGGTGAAATTGGTAAGCAAACAAAGATGAAGCTACTTTGCTGGAAAGGGATACAGACATCACCGCATCCTGCAGAGATTTTTAAAACGAACCCATGACCTGATGGCTGACGGTATCTTGTTGAGTGAGATTAATAGGTAAATAAATCAATTTTAGAATAATCAAATTAGTTATTAGTTTAGTTAGAATAATCAAATGGAGTTATCTACTTATTTTTTTGTATTATATATTTCTTTATGTATAAGTATTATTTTAGTGGTTCGTTTGATAACCATTTGTCTGAGAAAATATAATTTAAATCTGAAATTTCAAAATTGATTCATGTTCGCTGAGCCGAACAATTGCTCTCAGTTTCTGAAGGTATATTTTAATGTTTTTGCCATTTGGGTTCTTTGGTTGCACAAGTCATGCTGGAATTTAGAGCACGTGTGAAAAAGGAAGAAAGGTGACATACCAACTTTTCGGTATTCGGTATTATTAGAGGTATTCGGAAAATGTTGACTTTGTTGAAGTGACACAAAGTGTTGTTTTGAACATACCAAGCTGTGCTATGTGGTACCTGGTTCAGGCGCAAGTAAATTCGTCCCTCCCGCTTTGGAGAGACAAAAAGAAAAAAGCATTTACTTCAAGCTTTTTGTTGGATTCCATTTTGGAAGAATGTTTCCCCGTTTAGATTGAAGGGATACATTTGTTTTGGTAAGCCATTAGGGGGACTTTTGCTGCTGCTGTCTTTGCTAAGGAAAAGAAAACAGTTACCTTGAGATAGCTTTTAGCTTGGAGAGGAAACATCGTTCGCTGTCTTCTTGCATGTGCCGTGGGGAAATATGTCATAACACTGACGTCACACTGCTGCAAGCGTACACACACGTTTGGGTGCTCGCCAGTGAGTGTGAGCGCTTCGCGGTGAGCTTTCGGGTTGAGTGTAACTCACAGCTGAAAGTTGTGCGGGAATGTATTGCTTTAGTAAAACTGCAATTGCTGGAGCGATGAGTGTCGTTTGGGAATAGTTTTTCTCAGCTAAACCATCAGTTTTGTGTTAAAACTCTCCGTAAACTCTCATTTGCAGTTCATCTCTCTCTTGATCCCCGTTTTGTACATCAGTTACTTGTTTTTAGTCGCTTTTCTCACCGTTTCTCTACAGTGTCACTTGTTTTGGACACGTTGCTATTATCCTTTCCGTTATTTCCTATCTCTGAAGCGGATGATTTTCTTTTAACGGGGTTTCCTTCCACGATGCTATCAAAGGTGTGTAGTGTACTATAGACAAAAAAGGTGGAGGGTACTCTTAAAGATTGCAATAATATCATCAAAAATGCACTCGTGCAGTACAAACAATTCAAAGGCAAAAATATTGCACCAGGTCATCAAGCTAATGATAATGGCCAAAAACCCATTCTTATTTAGCTCTTCTATTTTACGTTGCTGGTGAAGAGAAAAAGCAATGAAAACAGCTACCTGTTTCGTCCCATTCAAACACACCCACTGGCCACGATAGAGTCCTTTCGATTGAGTTAGTTTCGTGGAAATCGGCTAGAGGTAGTACTGTTACCTCTGGTGCCAAGAAGTTTATGAACTTTCCATTAGCGCACCGGACAGATATCTGTTTGTTTGTATTCACTTCGTTGACGTTTTGCTCGTCGCTTTAGCCAGGGGATCCTAATTGGTGGAAGTTTTTCGAGGGCAAATCCTTTGAAAAGTGCCATGCTTTTCGATTTGGATTGAGTTGAGCAATGGAAATGGGCTGAAGTTCAAGACAGTTGCTCAAGTGGTTCAGCAAATTTATTAGCCTCACTTCAGCGCCACTGTTGATTCATTTTCATTATCACTTCAGCTGTGTTTGGGTGCGCTCGCGTAAGGAATATCACCAGCGGCATGACCCTTCGGTGTGAGTACGGTTTTTTTCCGCCGACTCCCCGCTAGCTTTTCATTCAAAGCACTTATAGTCTTCTCTTATTGGGATTTTACTCTCCTTATCCTATTTGATAGGCTTAGCATGATTGACAGCACAGCTTGGGGCACAGCGTGTCAAAGGAGAAAGATTTTGGATAACAAGAAGGAAGATTGCTTCAAATTTTGTGTTTAAAGTCATCTGTTAATAGTCGTTTGTGAGAAGCAAAGCCTTTGGCGGATCGTATAATTCATCAAGGATGGCATTAGAAGAGCTTATAGTATAACACGTTTAAAGTGAAAAGTAAGTAATATTTGTTTATCTTAGTAGTAACAAGATGATGATATTTCAGTTAATGTGTAAAGAAAAATAGTTTTTATTGTGACGTTGTTTTATTTTCATAAACCTCATCATCCCTAAATACAGGACAAGCATGGTATGGAAATATCAAGAATAGGGGCCCTTCACGATGCTAGTAAGTTTTTTTTGTATGGAGATTGACAGTTGGAGGCTAAAATCATGTAAACACTCCATACAAAACCACACACAAAACTAGCCTGCAATTTTCAGTCTAGATTATTCTAGCCTCACAGCTAGAATTAGATTCGAGTACCTGCTCGAAAAATGGCAATACAAGGTGGTGTTTACATTTATCCCAAGGTGCATTAAAGAGATCAGGTGATGGAATCCAGAATCAAAGTGTATGTAGTCCAGGTGGTCTCATAGCATGTTTTTTTATAAACAAATTTGAATATCTTTTTTTGACAGAATTGGTGAAAACTTTTGTCCAAACAAGCTTTCTGGAGGCTTGACGAATACTCAAAACTCTCTGAAAATCTTTATTCAGAAGCAGAAGCGATAAAAATCAGCCTTCTAAATTCATACACCTTGGTATAAGCCCACCTGTATATTATACCCACTTAGATAGCTTTAAAACTGCTATACAATGCAAACAGCTGACAGGCTGAAATTTCAGCCTACGAACTTAAAACCGAAAGGACCCCATAGACATAAAATAAAAACAAAACAATCATGTTTCAGCCAACCCATTTACGTACTGGAACAACTGAAGCAAACATTGTATTAGATGAAAGCAACGGTAGATAATTGCATTAAAGTGCTTCGGCTGTCCTTGGCATTGAAAACTTGGTTTACGGTCATTGAGTTGTTCAGGGGAAACGAAAGAGGAGAACAATCGTGATGGTATTTGGTTTAAATTATTGATCCTACAAATACGTTAACCCATTCTATGTATAATGGAACAGTGTATGTAGTAATCATCTTGTGTATATTTTACATGTACATGCTTTGTTTAAAAGAACCATATCATTTTGTTTATTATTTGTCCGTGTATAAGTACATATAAAATCAATAATAAAATGAAAACAACAAAATTCAATAAGCAAAGTTGAAACCCTGTACAATATTTACAATTGTTGAAACCTTCCGTAAAGTCAAATGCTATGCAATCACAGAATCTTATCAGGAAATGTGTTTCATTAAAAAGCTGTTTAGAAGGAATCATGAAAGCTTCTTTTTACAAGCTTTAGCTGTAAGGAAAGGAGCTTTTCGGCATAATTTCGATCTGTCATATACTTTTATGAGAGTTGCTATTTTCACACTAGATGGTGTTTGCAACAATGTTGCGTTCTGTTATATTGCGATACTACAATTTGATAGCTTTTTTTATCAGATTTGGTTGTTAACGTTTAATAAAACGGGGATTTAATGTTTTATTTTTGCGATTGAAAACAATGGTTTTTATTGTCTTGATATTGATGGCTTTGTGTGAAAGAGGCTTGTATTTCTTTAACTAGAAAGTCGCTCTATAAATTGGTGAAGTTTTGGTTTTCATATTTAGTATATTTTCAATTATGCTTTTGTTGGTTAATGTTTTTGGTAAATAGGATAGCATAGCACTAATTTTGGCAGGTTGTGTGTACGTCGCCACGTTGTACACAGTTCACGCAGGTAGGAAAATTATTCTGCCAATCATCCAAATCACGATGCCCATCGTTAATGTGACCCTCGAGCGCTCCATCCCGCTGAATGACGCACGGTGCTAAATCTTTGCATTGTCTCGAATCAACTGGTTGTTGATTGCTAGCCTTCGATATGATGGAATTGTACGTCGTCCTAAAGGTAAGAGGAGGGCAGGAACCGGTGTGAACTTTCTCTGTACCTTACTGAGGAAATTCTTAAGCCAATAAGCCTGCCGCCTGCTTTGGCACTCGATTAAATATTGATTCTACCAAAAGGGGTAACGGAAAGCTTCGAAAATTGTAAGCGAACGGCCGTTTGGCAAAGCCGGCTAAGCTGTAGGCGAAAATTCGACGGCCGGAAATAATCAGAAAGTCTAATCAATCAATTCAACCTACATCTTTTTGGGCTAGCACACTGTCGAGACCGGTGTGGCGACATGATTGAAGAAGTTTTCAACGCCAATCAGAGATGGAAACGGATTGCTTTATTGTTTGCTACCGGCTGATGAGACGAATGGAGTGGCCGGGCTTAATAATGCTGCTCGGAATTGAATCGATAAAAAAGTTGGAAACTGTTGTCGAATTCCCCGGAGGAGGTAGGCGTTTCGGGGCGATTTGAATGCGAGATGTTGGTAGCGTCAAAAGGTTTGCTTTGGCTTACAATCATTTCATTGGACTCGTTGGTTCTTTGTTCGAAAACATCGCCCAAAAATGAAATTTTTAATTGAATTTGGATCTAAAACACATTGAAATAATACAAAAACAACACCTTGACAAGGTGCGTTCAATTAATTGTACCCCACCTTTGGCAGGGGAAAGTGAAGCCAGTAACCTCAATTACATGGCTAACTTGCTGAGCAAATTAATTTGCTGCAAGCAAATGGTCGCTCATTCACAGTCGTAACACGACGTACCCTTTTTGGGGGGTGAAAATTGATTCACGACTGGTGCCGATTGCAACAAGCGCTTAGCCGGTATCAAAAACCAATTTATCAGACAATGAAAAGCAGACTTACCATGTGCGCGGGACGTTGGGTGTGTTGGGCGTTTCTAGCGTTCCACAGCCCCGCACATGGCATTAAGTCTCGTCTCCTCGGGTAAGTGCCCACCATGGTACCGTACACACAAAACAGCTTCTTTATTTGCTATCGTAAACCGTTGGGGGGGGGGGGGGAGGAGGTACATGGTACGATCCTAGCGTGTGCATGTGTGTAATTGTTTGTTTTATTAGTTTAGTCACACCATTCATGCGCTTAATTTCAGCTCACCATTAAAGTGGTTGGCCCCAGTCAGCTAGTAGTTTGTAGCTTTGCCGCACCGAACGTCAAACACGGAGGCTGAACGCTGTTTTGTGAAATGTTTTGCGTTGTTTTATTTAAACACACTTCTCGCACGCACCCTTCGGTCGTGCCATTGCGGTATGGTTTAGCCTTAACCGGAGCCTATACACTGGGTGCACTCTTGCAGTGCAGTGTGTGTGCGCACAATCGGTGACAGTGGATAAGAATGGAGCTGTTAGCACTGCAACCCGTTCAAGCGTGCCGCTGGCAAAATGAAGCTATAAATTTTCACCATGCACGTCCCTGTGTACTTGTGTTTGTGTATTTGCGTTTGGTTAGCAGGAACAAGCAAAATTGGTCATAAATTTGTGGCACCAATAGAGTCATTAGTATCACCCGGGGCGTGTGTTGTTTTAAACCCATTCTTCTAAGGTAAAAATAATTAGGCATGCGAATTGGTGAAACAAGCTACCTCCGATCCTCAAAATGTACGAATTAGTTTTGTTATTAAAAAAAAAAATCTACATATTCAGCATATAAAACACAACGCTTTACGCAAGAAACGAATTAGTTTATCTTTTTCGCACACACTCTACTGGATTGAGGTTAACAAGCTGTAAAGTTTCTTTTAGAAACAGATAAAATTGAATGCATCGTCGAGAATAGGAAGCGGTCTTCGAACAAAAAAAAAAGAAACTCCTATCATCATCCACCGAGACAAACCTGGCTGCCAACTCGTTCAACCTATCTGATCCCGCAAGCCGTCCCGAATTAAACGTCACTTAAGGCGTGCTATCGCGGCGAGCCCGTGCATCGTTTTGCTGGATGCTTGCGTGGAATTTTAAGTTTCCGTTCCGTCTTCTGGGCAACGGGCCAAATCTAATGGCGACAAGTTTTGCTCTCCTTCACTCACAGCTCTGCTGCGAGGTAGAGGAACTACGGGCTACGATATTCACTCGGCACGCTCAAACGCTGCTGCTACAGTTGGCAGACGTGAAATCGAATTTGTGAGACCTTTTAAATCACTGCCACACGCCGAGGGTGGGTAAAAAAGGCGCTGCCGTGAATGAAACATGCATGACGCAGTTTCTGGAGTTGTAGGTAAAAATAAGCTTTTAATAGTTTAGTTAAAAATTGAAACAAAAAAACTTCATGTTTTTCGGGGGATTTGGTAACATTGGTATAAGCTTGTACAGACATACATGCTAATTGGCTTTGGATTATGAATATAGCAGACAATTTTGCTATACATAAAAAGGATCACCACATACATGAAGGCACGATGAAACAAGCAGTGAGCATATATTACGATTTACCCGGCCTTGAGATGGGACAACTTACAACTTACTCCAGACGATATGGCGAAAGTTTCGACCTCACATTCATACCAAAGTCGCTGCGAAGTCCCCACCGTGCGGGCAAGTTTGTCACAAATCTTGCGCTTAGTTCGGGGCAGTTGTGTTTCAATGATGATTTATGCCAACCCGGCTGAAAGGTTTGAGGTTTACGGTGTCAGTCTTCATACGGTGAAGAAAGGTCCTGCCACAACCACCATCAACGCATTGGGTAGAAGAACTTTGCAAAGGATACGGTCCCGTTCCGTTCGAACCCATAATCTATGGACTTTGGGTGTTGTGGAACGTCACGGCTCAGAAAAACACACTGGTTGAGGGTACACCCACCGTGAAGTGAGACGGTGACAGGGCAGGAAATAACGCTCACCGAACAGGGCAGAAGAGAACCCACACATAAACATCCCCCCCGCGCTTCTGATTCTCGCCCCCGCCGTATTGCAGGGCAGAACGTACTGAACTTAAAAGCTGATAATCACATTGTAAACTCAACAACGTCAACGTTCGTTTTGCCAGTGACTTACGGCACACCGGGCAAACCCGGGAAGGGGACGGCCGGCTATAGAGCTGTTGCTATAGAGCGTGCCCACACTCGTCAGAGCATATGTTTGCACAAGCCTGACAGCTGGCCGGACCGTGCAGCCCGACTCGCACTGATCTTGTTTGCAGTTCATGCAGAAAAGTCGCTTTCCAACAGTGCACCCCACCGAACGGGGAACGGGTAGAGAGCGTAGCAAACCCGGTGCACCCGGGCGAGGCAGTGTGGGGGATCGCGGAACAGGTTCGCCACCCATGTCGAACACTGTTATTTATGGGGCCGGTTCGAAAAGGGTGACAAAATGTGAATTATGTACTCGTAATCCAATTTGTAAATATTTCCTACCGATTTTCCTCACAGTTTTTCGCGCTGGCCCGGTGGGTAGCGGTGGTGACCGGAAGATCATTTGTCATAGTGTCGAGCCCGCAGTGACCGAAAGAAACATTCGTATAGTGCAATGGAAAATGGAAGTCGTATCAGTTGCAAAGGTTTCATCGGTGTAATGATTCGGTTGAAGCCCTGAGCAATTGAGCAATTTTAATACTATACTGACCTTTGACCTTCGGTTGAGGTGGATGTGCAGAGTTGAACTAATACTGTCTGGTAACAAGCGATAGTTCCGATGACAATTTGGTGCGATCGATCTACTTCCTTATTCGTCCATTTCTAAACACGTTAACGGTCATTTGAAACTGGCTCAGTGCGCTAGGTTGACGTGCAGATAAATATGTCTATCCTGAAAAGCCCTCCATTTCCCAGCAGCTTACAGACGGCAGGAAAGCAACCAGTGCCGGCATACTACCATCCGATAAACGGCAAGCAGACCCTAACCATTTCAGCCCGTCCCACAGTTTGTACAGAGCAGTGCAATGGTTAGATTCTTGGCGCAACTTTCGTCAGCGGCAAGAATCCGGCTGCTAGCGCCAAGATTCTGCTGAAAGGCAGAGCTCAACAAAAGCCGTCCGCCAGCGTGGGGTGTGGTGTACGCTCGGATGGAGAATGATGATGCAGTTTACGGCTTTTCTCCTTTCTTTTACGACTTCAATTTACATAATTGGATGATCGGCTTGAAATTATATTGATCGTAAAATTCGTTCGTTATTCTTCCCGACGCACTCCCCGGTGTGGATGCCGGGCAGGGGTTTTGCACACGTTCGGGCCCGGGCCCCAGAATCCGGCAGCCGACCGGCAACAAAGGTGGACAAATAATACAGATTTGTGACAATTGCGATGGTATCATCGAAGGTTGTACCGTCTTCGGCCCCGGGGAGACTGAGACTGACGCTACGCTCGCTGAGGGATAAGCCGGGCGCCCTAGCAAGAGTCGCACACGATTGAGATAGTACGGTGCGGAGAGTTGGAAGAAGTCCGGCTTTTCAAAATTTACTGTCTACGGAACGCGGAAGGAAATCGATTTCGAAGATTTATGGCTTATGGTCCGTCACGAGAAAGCACCTTTTTGGGTGAAGCTGGCTGGTTTTTTGAGACGGGGTGGAGACGGGAAACCAGGTACTGAGGAGGCAGTATTTATTGACCAGCGTGCCATGCATCCTTGCTCAGGACACATGTGCCCGAGTTTTCGGTAGTGTTTTACGATTGTTTTGTAATAATCGCTGGCACTGCAG
The DNA here is from genome assembly GCA_000473525.2 of Anopheles melas. NCBI lineage: Eukaryota > Metazoa > Arthropoda > Insecta > Diptera > Culicidae > Anopheles > Anopheles melas. Next base: position 31,811 of record KI919302.1, on the reverse strand, counting down.
GAACGGTTTTATGGGAAACGATCCCAATGGATCTAATGGGGGTAGAATATATTTGTATAACTCATGCGCAAAACTCATGCGTCAAGAAGTGTGTGTATGAAAATAGAGCGTGACTGTAAATATTATTGTTTACAAGAGTGTTCGGTACCTTATCTTTACTAACAGATAAGCAACTAAAATATGAAACATTTTGAAATACCTATCATTGGTAAAATTGTCTCTTCCTATGAGGTTTGTTGTGCAGCAAGTCATTTAATAATTGTAGGAAAATATTAACGTTCTCGTCTGCTGCGTCCGTAATCAACCAGTCACTAGAACTGTCCTTAGCTTGTTAGCCAGGATATTACGGCAAAATTGTGTTTTCCATACAGGAAAATGGAACAGCAAGAAAAACACTATATCATCGGCTAGCGAGCGATAAATTTCAATTCCCATCTACTTTGGCATCCACCGTTCCACCGTTGATAAAAGACACAACTTTGTCACTATCTTTTTTGTGCGCTGGTCATCGATACGGTTCCACCAGCCGGTAATCCTTTGCCCGGTACCCCAGGCCCATACCGACCACGGAGCGCGTTCAACCCAAACTCAATTATTGTGTAATAATAATCTCACTCGCCGGAAAACGTTTGTGTGCATAAAATGGCGATAATTTACAAACTTCCTCTCGCTAGCCGGGCTATCGCAGCGCTCATGTGCTGACCACCGTTCAGCGTTCGATGTTTCATCCCGGGCCGGCAGCATTCGCATTTGGCTTATCCGCCACGTTTCCGGTTCCGGCACGGTTCCGGCCCGGCGCGTCCGAATGAAATTCTGGTAAGCATTAGGGCACGGTGGCGTCTATCTTACTTCTTCCAGCTGTGGCACGAGGCGCACATTTTGCACACTCTCTCCGAACCGCTTGATCCTCGAGCGGGCGAAGTTCTTTTCGGGGTTCTTACACACGACGAGACACCAGGCCGAGTTGTGATTGCTTGTGACCAAACCATCATCATCATCATCATCATCATCGTTATCTACCCGTCGCGACGAAGTTTCTCCCATATTCAGCCTGGTGAGCGTGTTTAACTTGCCAGGATCCTGATCCGGCGCTGCAAAATGAAGTTGCTCACGACGACTGAACGGCTCAAGATGGGTGCGATGGCGCGGTTGAATACCTCCGTTTGGCACCGTCGTCGTCGTCGCTGTCGTTGTCGGCTGCCATCGTTGGCAGCTTACCAAATATCCGATCAGACCACGAAAAATTATCACCGGACAGAGTGCATTATCATAACCATTTATTCATGTGGACAGAATTAATGAATTTTTTAATACATTGTACCACGGCTCCGCTACGTCACCCGAAGTTCCCGAGGCCACACGGGGGAATTTTATTTGCTGTTCCTTTGCCGGTGGGTCCATCGGGGGTTGAAATGGCATTTGCATTCGCGCAGTCCCTGTACCTCACCGTGCAGCTCCCACGGGGAAAACAAATTCGTTGGTAATAGATAGCGAGATCGGACTGTTGAGTAATGGTGTCTTCCTGGAAAGTTGCGTCCCATCGATGGTGGTTACTCGATTACAGACGCGATAGGTTTGACCCAACCTGCTTTTGGCGTTGGTCCATGGGTGGTGCCGTGAGAGAGTCAAATAAAATATACGTTACTTTGGAATGTGTGCACCAGATTCTAGATAAAACCAGTCCGACTTACCTTTGATTTCGAGTGACCTGTGGTAGCTAGTTGGAGGGTTAGCACAAAGGGAACAAATCCCAGAATGGAACTGGTTTTATTCCCGAAATTTTAAAGTTTCCTTTGAGTGGCAATGAATTGTGCGCATGAATTCTAAGTAATATTGTAGCTAATATTACAAATTTATCAAATTTCTTATCAGAAACAGTGGTAACCATGCAACGTTTTACTGAATTCCTAAATGTGTGCCTGTAGGGACAGTGGTTTTCAATGAACATAGTTTCTCTTTTTCATTTAAATTAAGTCTGTGATGAGACCATTAAGGAAGGAAGGTGCTTAAGGACTACACGTTTAGCTTTGTCTCACGCGTTGTAAATAAATTTGTATAAAAAAAAGAAAGAAAAAGGTACATCATACTTGCACACGAACGACCGGATACAAAGTTGAGCAGCGTTCCAAATGGGTTCGTGATAAAAAAAAAATCACTAAACAATGTGCATGCACACACATCAAAAGAAATGACAAATGTAGAAAGTTTCCAACATCATTTCCTTCCATCTTGCCGCAACCCTCTGCTTAACATACAAACACGAACAACGCGGTGGAGGACAGTGGAGCCAAAAGCTGAGCAGAATGAGCAATACAGCGCGGGAAAGTTGGCCCTTTCGTGCGCCATGCAATGGCAAACGGCAGCAGCATCGCTTCGTACTGGAGGAGGTTGTTCTTACGCTGGATGAAAGCTCATGAAAAATTGAAACCACGATACGCGCCCATCCACCCGTGCTTGAGTGCATCTGCATTTGAACGACCGTTTTCGTGACAAGGAGAGGAAAGGGAAGACAAGGTGACAGTTTAAAAGGCGCAGTTGCATCCTGCAACTGCAGCACGAGCATCGGCAGCAGCAGCAACAACAGTGAGAAGAGTGCATTCGCGAGCGCGTTGCAAACGTGGGAAGAGTTTTCCCTATTTTTTTCTGGTCCATTTACTCTGCCACGGAAGAGCTTCGGCCAACATCAAGGAAAATCGTGTCCTCCGGGGGGCTGATGCACGATGGTACGTAGTGTACGTACCGTGCAGGGAGGGGAGAATTTGAACGTGCTGAGCCGAGCTCTTTGTGTATGTGTGTGTGTGTGTGTGTGTGTGTATGCGCTGTAAAAGTTTTTATTATCTTAGCAATGGCAACAAGCGAGCGAGCGACCGAAGTGAAATCCAAATGACGCAACAGTGGAAATGGCTCGCAGACGAAGGAAATGGGATAATGGGTGTATCATTGTGTCAAGTCAAAGTGTGGTGGTTTGTGGGTGGCGGTGTCGTATGCAATGATATGATGTATCACATACACACACACACACACAAATTTGCTCGCCAATGGATGGATGGTGCTTTGGTTGATTGCAGCGTAATTGAATTGTTAACAGTTCTTTTATATGCGCACTTCCCTGTTGTTGCTGTGATTAAATCACCTATACGACGAGAATGAGCGAAAATTCACGAGAATAACGCAAAGAATAAATACTCACATTTTTATGTCAACTCACAACCCTAAACGCAGTCTACAAAATTTTAGGATAAATTTCACATAAATGCAATACCACAAACTTTCATGCAATGGAAACAACCAGAAACGATTTTAGCTGTGATTACCATAATAACAACTGCACGTGCCGGTGCATGTGGCTCCCTCTCGAACACTCTCTTTCTTTTTCTCTCTCCCAGAAAACGTTATTAATTGCTCGAAACACGCAACACCACTTCATACCGAACATTGATGCAATGCAAAGCACAAGTCCCAAAATTTTCCCGCAATTATAAAACCAATGTTCGTGCTAATTGAATTACCATGAACCATTTGATCTGGCGGAAACACTCACATGTTGTTTTGGTGTGTATGTGTGTGTGTGAGTGTGTGACCACTCCGGTTGATTCCTTCCATCGCTCGTACCTCTCTACCGGTCAATCAACTGCACCGTTTTACCAATCACTGCGGCAAGTTGAGCAAAAATGGAAAAGCCTCCACCACCACCTTTTTTCCCCTCCCACCAATCAACAGTCCATTCAGCCGGATGCTATTCTTTTTACGCCTGATTTGATATTTATAACTCTGCAGGCCCGGGTTTTGGGCCTTGGGTGGTTAGGTGAGGGACCACAACGAAGGTGAAAAATAAAACGCACACATAAAACATATACTCACAGCAATCGTAAATGAAAATTATGCTGGCAGAAGCGGTGATGAAGCTCATATGCATATCACTTGGGCAGTGCGGTAGATCAACGAAATCGTGCGCTTCATCAAATGCTCTGCACTGCACTGCAACCCTTCGGTGAACGTGAGCCGGTGCCGAAACTGGAGCTGGACACCATTAGGGCACGGCTCAACACAAACACATGCATACACACTCGCACCGAAAAACCGCAATTGAGTATTCGGACTGAAAATTCTGAATTTAATTAAACGTTCTTTCGTGGCATTGCATTGGAATTCAACGTTCGATGGGACAATACATATGCCAAAGTGTGAGTTGGGATTTTCCTCGTTATTTTGTTGTTGTGCCCAGGTCCTCACAGGAAAGGGTTACGTGCACAGGCCGCAGTGAAAAAACTTTTCCGTGCCTCAGGTTTTGGAATCAAAAAATCGTTCGAAAAATATAAAACAAGCTCGGAAACGTATCAACTTCCGGTGTGTCTGTGTGTGTGAAAGGTGGATAGAATTCAATCGGACAGCTTCCTTTCAATTGAATTGAATAGTTTCCGGGTGTAGGCCGGGACAGGGGTGTAGGCATGTGGCTATATCACAGGCAAAGGAAGCAACTGCCGTCTCGGAAGGCTCTTGCCTGCACCGGAAACCACTCGCACTCTCCCATGTGGGTTTGCAATGTAGCAGCTCCGGATGGAAAATATGTTGATTATATTCTAACGATTGGTGCCTGGAGTGGGTACTCATGGGCACTTCCAGCGCTCCACCGCTCCAGCTTCAGCAGCGAGGCACGATGTGCTGCTGCCTCAAATCACTAGTTTCTGCTTTTCTTTTCATGCAGACCAGAAAACTAGAAAAGAATTTGCATATGAAAGATTGTTAGCTTTTACTCGTGCCTCGAGTGTGTGTGTTATGAGTAAGTTTTATGTTTGGTGTGATACAGTGCGGGAGTTCGTTGTTTGGTTTCGCATTTGCACACTGCAGTGCAGCCGGGAATGTTGGGCCAGTGGAAGGCTGCACTGAAAACAAGGACACACCAGTACGCTATAATTCACTTTCCACGACAAGAGCACTGTCGAGGGTGTTGAAGGAGGCGAAGATAACAGCGATACAGTATCAAAAGGCGAAAGCTGCAGCTTGCATCGAAAGGAGGAAAACATACATAAACACACACACATACGTGTGCGGTATGCATTCGTAAGAAAAGATGGAAAGAAATAAATCCAAGACGGCCAAGGATATTTTTAGTTTTCCATCCCCCATTCCAGTTTCCATTGCTGTCCCCGTGTCCATTTGCAAGGGAAGGATAAAAGTCGTCTCGGCTTGTGTCATAATGTTATTTCACCGCTAGAGTATGCTTTTGTACAGCACAATTTTTGCCACAACATGCAACGATCGCTTTCCAACCCGTTTGATAATGGTCAAGCTGCTAGTAGATTCCTCAAAAAGAGAAATAGAGATAGTGTATGCTTGTGTGTGTATGTTGGTGTGCTAAATTGTGTGAAATTTATTCGCATTCCATCTTTTGTGCCCAGCGCTTCTCAAAAAGCGTCCTGAAAGCCGGCCACAACGAGCAAACCCACTTTTAGTGAGCACTGTTGAGCTTTGCCTGCTTTTAGCACCGGCCCAGCCAAACCTTTCTCGGTTGTCCACTGTGGTCAGCCCGGTGGACGAGTTCGTTGTATACATATATATTTTTTGGTGTTGTTTTAGTACTTTGCTGTACCTCTTAGCCCCTCCCGTCTCGGAAAAGTTTCCCATACCGGTGCATCAACGTCATCGGAAAGGAAAAATAGAATTATGCGATAACGTACATATCCCTGCAGCCCCGGTGAGAGCACATTGAAGGGGTTGCTAAATGAGATTTATGTGTTGCCACAGGTTTTCTTTGGTCGGAGATTGAACTCTCCGAGTTTGTGTGATCAAGGGTGAGGGAAATCTTATGACGGTCCGAAAAAGTTTGGCCGTTACATTATGCGAACCGTGTGGAAGGTTGTGGACTTGGTGGGCCTGGTGGGCGAGTCTGACTCGACTCAGGCGTTATGCGTCGTTTGCAGAGCGAGAGGTTGCGGGTCATTCGACAGATTATACATCTTTTCTAATGTCTCTCGTTCGTGCTTCGCCTCACCCGTTGAAACGTGCAAAAGTTCATACAAAGGCCATACAACCCACGGACCCATCTCCGTCCCTTTGGATGGTAAGTTTTGTGCAAAAGAGCTTTCGGAGGGAGGCAACATTTTGCTAAGCATTAGAGCAGTGCCTGTCAGCAGCCAGTCTGACCGCTTTATATCGACGGTCTACTCGAGAGGACAGCCAATATATTATCACAAATCTGTCATTATGATGTTCACTGTTGCCTGCTCTTCACTTCACCCCGGATCATGGAATGGGTTCGTTGGGCAGCGGTATCCGTTTTGTGATGGATTTGCATTATTTCCCAGAAGTCTGTCACTAGCAGCGTTTAGTTTGGAGGGACCATATAAAAGCTTTGTAGTTGACCGGAAAATGCGTCACTTGAAACAATGTGCGTTTATCTTATAGACCATGGAGAATGGAAAATAATGCAGTATTCATAAAATCCATAATGCAACCCGTTATGAACAAGAATAGGATACCGAACCTTATACAAATAAATGAATAATTATTTAAAATTTGTGAATTATCCGAAATACCATAGTGAGCATCTTCTTATTGAAAGAGAAGTATTATTATGTGGGAAAAAATGCTCTTCTATCCAAACAATGTACTTTCTGTATAACATTTATTGCGCATTCATGGCTACTGTATTGTAAAGCGAACACGCTCTGTGCGTATGATTGCTTTTCATCATATCACACGTGTCATATCGCTAACAGAATAGAATGCAAAGCCTCGTACCATTCTTATACGCATGAAGGGCTTCTATATTTCACTCTTTGTTCAATTGTATTTTCACAATGCACAATTTCTCTTATCAATCACCCTCTAGGCGCAAAGGCGTTTTTCCATTTTCATATTTCACATAATATTTCTCGGGAAAAGGGTGAAAGAAAAGTTCCGATCCAACCGAGTAATTCGATGAACTTTGGTCGGGGGCGGAGTATTTGAAGGGCTTACATTTGTAACACACACGGAAATAAAAGCCTTATCGAAAAAAAAGCTAGAGAGAGGAAGAGAGAGAGCAAGTTCATGTATGAGTGAGAGAAACGGAACCCTGTAATCCTACCACATTTGCCATAGTGCTATTGAAAACAAGCCGCTTAACCTGAAGCTGTTGGGGAACCGTAAAAATATGAAAAATAATCAACATCAACTACCAACCAAGGGTGAGAGAAGCAGCGAGCGAGATTGAGAAGGAAGAAAATGTTGCCCCGAACTTAACGAGAAATCGAACAACAGCAATAACATTTCCAACATTGGAAATGGAACTCAACATAAAGAAGCGAATTGGTTTTCTACGGTTGTGACCGTATTGTTGCTGCCTCAATGGAACCAATTTAGAGAAATCCTTTACAGCGCGTAGAAGCACTGAAGGTGCAGGTGAAAAAAGCATAATTTTCTTTGGCGCAATGTGTGCGTGTGTGTGTGCGAGTCACGCGCGAAAGCTCCAGTTTAAGCATACAAGGTAGCAAACATATAACAGCATCTCAATCATCTTTTGTTGCGAACGGGAGCACAATTTCCATGAAGCCGGGGTTTGTGTTTGTTGGAAAATCAATGCACCATCCCTATCCTAGTGAATCACCCTGCGCACTGCGTGTGTACTAGTCAATTGTGGTGTGCACGGTGATTTCTTTTCCTTACTATCGCCACTCTCATACCTCTTGTTCAACGTTCAACGCGATTACATCAACAGTGGCGCAATGATAAATGTCCGTTTGGTTTCACTTTATTGCCACACATGGCCCCGCAAGCTCCTGGCCAAGATGGTATCATTCACGTTGAGAAGCTTATGGGGATTGATTTGGTCCTGTTTTGGCTGATTGCTCCTCAATGATTTCCATTTTCGATTGCTAGACGATCGGTGTATTGAGGTGGCAAAAATAAATTTGATTGCTCTGCATCCAATTTCAACTTTGCATGGTTCAAATTTTTGCATTGCCAATGCCGTCAACTCGTTTGTCTGGCAGGATTTATGCACATTTACCTTGCTCATTTTGAAGTAAGATGTTGAATATCTGCTTTGCGCATCAGTATTGAATGTGTTATTTTTGATGGAGGAAATAAAAAAAAAACATCACAACTGTATGCTGGGTAGGAAAAGTGAACTTGCACACAATAAATTTACCCGTGACGAGGATCGATGACGATCCATTTCGTCAGCACTGTCAGACAGTGCAATGAAGCGGACCGCAACCGTGAAGCAGCTTGCGAAATGTTTTACCGACTTACGATGTACCATTCGACGTTGATTAGCTCGGGCGAAGATGTCGCTGAAAATGATTTCATGCGAAAAGATGCGCGATGCTAGTGTGTGTGTGTGTGTGTGTGTGTGTGTGTGTGTGTGTGTGTGTGTGTGTGTTGAGCGGTTGCTTGGTTCGTTGGTTTGGTTTGGTAGCGATGCAAATGCTTACCGGACTTGGGGTTACCAGACGGGTAGACGGTACGGGATGGAAATGAATGGCTGGCCGAAAATGATTATAGCTTCCGTGCCGATCCGACCGTGTAACGTCTGCTAAATAATGCATCCACTTAATTATTGCAAGCCATTTGACGCTGAGTTTGCCCGTTCATGGCTGTCGCGCTTTCATTGCTGGTTTGCTGCGCGTGAAAACGGATGCGTTTAGCAGACGAGTAGAGTGGCGAGCGTTTCGTATTGTGCTTTGTAGCTTTCGAGATAACTTTGTTGGGTCTTAGCAGAGTGTATACAAGTAAGTAAGTAAGTAATGGAGCTTAGTGTATATAAGTAAGTAAGTAAGTAAGTAAGTAAGTAAGTAAGTAAGTAAGTAATGTTAATACACATATCTAAACTAGGGTACAGCTTGGCTTGCGACAATTTACTGTTTGATGTTGAGAATTACAACGATTGTTTAATAATTGTTTCGACTATTCTACTCAATCGTTATTCCCCACATTAATGTCTATGTGAAAGATTCCTCATATAAATAACCTACTAAAATGGATTTTTAAAAATATTTCACAAACAGTGTTCATTTGAATCATCTTAACGTTTTATTTATTTACACTCAGGATACAAGTTTTATTTACACTCAGGATTTTTTCTCGCTTGCGTCAGGTAGCAATTATCTGTTCCTTTTCCATTGGCAGTGACGGTAAAGTGCATCCATTATTGTTCGCTTCACTTCCTTTCAGCGCGGCAAAGTGAGAAAGGTTTGAGTTCAAATGACGAGTACAGTAGTTCGTGCTACAGCTACAACGATTTGCCTGTAGTTTGGTTGGAAAACTTATCTTTGTGTGACTATGATTTGAGCTGAAGTAAATAAAAAGGGGACATAAAAAATGTCACCGAAAACAATTACGTTCTGTCTTTGCGGGCCACTAAAAGAACGCCATTATGCAAGTGTATCTAACATTGCAGGGGTATGTGATGTAATTAATTCGTAGCAGTAGATGGTAAATGAATATTTATAGCTTTATTACTTTTATCAGTTACACAGAGAAGTGCACGGATGCACAATCCAATTACAAAAATACATAATAAACCAAATCCTCCAAATAATGGAGGTGCCTGATGTTTTGATACATTGCAGCTCCTTGGTGCATGCATGAATTAAAATCTATAATGATATTTATTTTGACCTTAAATGTAGTAAGATGTTTGCAAAATCTTAATTTAGAAACAATTTTAAATGATTGCATAAAAGCATTCTTCATCCTAGCAATCGTATAAGCAATCGTTTGACAGTGAGAAAACTCCGACTTTAAAAAATCTTATTCCAAGCATTCTTTTTGTGTGTTTGTGTGCCATGGTTCACAACGATAGGTCAGCTTCCGCCTATAGTCATAAAAATCGGCCACCTAGAGCGAAATGAAGCTTTCTGAGGGGACTGTTGGAGAGGGGAATTTTATGCGATGCCACTCCTTCCGGTTGGCCTCACTCACGAGAGGACCGAGCGGTTCGCGTTCATTTACGAGGACCACCCGGACGGGTCGGCTATTCGTTTGGCACTACCGAACCTTCTCTTCGCTTTCTGTGCATGTGATAATTCGTTTTGATTGGATCTATCGCTCGTCGGAACGATCAAGGAAAGTTTTTTTTACTCCACCCTCACCCCCGCCAGCCAGCTAGTGCTGTAGAAAAGTCAGTTTTATGATGCTTTAGGGTTTTTTGTATTTTTTTTTTGTTTGCAACCGAGGTTTGCGAGATCAATTTATGAGTTAGAAAGTTTTTCGCCCTCGTTGTCACATAACTTACGCTAGCTGCACCATCCATTTCGCTTGAGATAGTCGGATTAGTCGGGGGTTTTTTTTTGCGCGGGTATGATTTTTCGCCAGCCTCTGCTTGTCTGGCTTTCAATCGCTTCAGTGATCACCGTATACTCCATTCCGGATAAAGGTGATAATATTTTTATAGAATAACAAAAACTAGCTCAATTCTGGGACTCATTTAGAACGAACTTAAGGAGACATTTCTTAAGAAAAGACACAAAATAGAAAATACACCACAACCAACCAGATAGTGCGTCATTATCATTCTTCATCTGGGGAAAGCTTTTCCAACGGTGCTGTCGTCCCATTGCATCCGCGTCTGGCTTGTGTATGTATGTATTTGTAAGTGTGTGTGTGTGTCGATTTACGACCGAACAAATGTTGATTTACGATCACCGAAAACACACGGCGAACGCACACAGGAGTGTCCCTTTTTCCGAAGTGGGTTGCTCGGGGGTTGGGAAAAACGCATAAAATGGACCTAAATCAAAATTAATGTGTTTTTCTCCCTCCCAGCGGTGACCCACAAAGGCAGCGAGGCAGGCGCGCTTAATCGGTTAGGCCTCCGAAGGCGAAAGCATCGGCCGAATTTGTCGGCAAGAAATTGATTTCCCAATCTTACGAGAAAACGCTGGACGCTTCCGCACGGGGGCGGGTGGGAGAGTATGAGCGTTTGTGGCATCCGGATGATCGATCGCTATCTTAGAGTGGAATGAATATAAAAGATGACCCACCCGCCATGGGTGAGATTGTCTAAGCCGGGGATTGAAATTTGATAGGCATCTTCGGGCCCACCCCGAACAACCGGTCGCAACAAAACATAACTTTTTCTTCGTTCTTAATTTAGATCTAATAGAGCGGGCCCCTTACAAAAGCATGCGTTTCACTGATAGAGTGAGGTCAAGTGAGTTGTTAAAGAGCACCGGGCTCACCGGGGTTTTATGTTATCCTGTGCGGGGCTGTAGCAGCATCACTGGAAAGATTCTCCTAATAAACCTTCCAAAGGCGAATCTGCGCTCGGTAGAAACGGAGTAGGCTCAGCAAATGGTGCTTGACGTGCAAAAATCAAACTCCCATTAGTGCAGCTGTTTCAGAGCGGCCCTGGTTTCTGGCTGAAATAAAGCCGTCTCGGGCCACTGCACATTAAGTTGCTGATTGGAAATAAAGCACAGCATTCGCATAGGCCATCGAGGAAAGGAAGGAACGGCCCAAGGAATGGTTTGATGATGGCGATTTGCGCTTGATAACACGAATGGCGTGACGAAGAAGGAATGGCCTAAGAATGGCTTTATTCCGTTGAGCGGCAGCAGATCGAATAACGGGTGCAATTGGAATACAATTGTTAAATCGTCACGAATCAAGAAACAAAGCAAAAAACTTCCCCTCCAACGAATGACCGCTCAGAATGAAATGAATGAATGACCGGTCTTGGTTGCGTAAAGCAAGCAGTAAGCAGTTGGGCTGATTTCTTTTTGATTTCTTCCTTACCTGCAAATGCGTTCGGAGTGGATGGTATGGAGCGAAAAAGTGTGTGCCCTTTTCCGACGGAATATTTCCAAACCAAGCAGTGCGCAAAAGGGCGTAACAGGTACCGCTGTGTGTAGAATTTGCATGCGGGTTGTTATTTTTTTCTATTTTTGCTGAACGCAAGATATTACAAATGATTAAAAAAGTAATCAGTGAAATCGACGGATTTAGTACGATGACTTACCGTTTTTCCTATGTAAAGTGCACGGTTCATTACCCAGCATGGTCAGTGATTGGTCTAGGCTTTCTGAAACCGAATCAATAAATTAAACATCCACTCTGGAAGAAGTGAGCTCGTCTGTGGGGTAAAACTAATTATGGAACCAGTTTTTTGTTGTTCGCCTTGCACTTGAGCATGGAGTGAAATTGTGAAAGAAATCCAAATGGATTGGAATGCATGTACGTACCTTGTTTAATATTGAAAAATTAATATTTAATCCTGCAAATATCACCATTGCAACCGTTGCAACGATATCGATGCCGCTTGTGCAACACAGACCGAATCCTTATGTCGGGGTCTGTGGCACGCTCTTCGCTTGTGCTTTGGACGCCATTCCGAGCATTCGGATACGATCGGAATCCAGTTAATTGAATGCTTCATTAAGCAACAAACCGCCAGTTGTAGAGCGTAAGGTAGCTATTTCCGGTCGAACACCACCGTACACAGGCTATTTCCGCCGCTTGTCGGTTTATTTGAGCCCGTGGTGTAGTGTATCGTCCGCCCAATTGCACGCCTCGGTGGAAAGCAGTAAGGCAAACGAAGCCGATTGTGTTGGAGGATGAGGACAGAACATTTTTGGCAGCATTTAATAATCCGAATCAAGTGAAGTGCACCGCATCACTGGCTTGCATGAAAAAACCCCCTTTCCCTTCTTCCCTCCCTGCCATACCATAGGGTGATAATTTGCGTTCGAGATCGGTTCGGTTACACATCAATCTGCAAGCCTGAAATACAGAAATGGCAGCAGATGGGCGGGCAGCGTATTTTAATGATTGTTTGGTTTCGAACTGGATAAACCACCGTATAAAGTTTTGGAGCAGTAATAATGGCCTCTGCGTTGGCGGTTGGGTACATTTTATTCGGAGAGTGTGTTTTTGCCACGGATCGTTAAGGGAGAGTATCTCGTTAAATTTCGGGTTGGCGTTGAAGTGGCAAACCCGATTGGCCCCATGTTACTATGTGCCTGCGTGGTATTATCTCTTCCTGTGCTGACTCCGGTCATGCCGAAGCTCCATGTAGGGCGTTGGATTAAAGGACTAGCCGAATGGGTGGCAAGCGGTCGTTGTTTAATGATGATGACAATGGTCGAAACATTTTACTCGTACTCAACAATTGATGCATTATTAGGATGTTGCAGCTGGATCGTATTTAAATTGTCACAGCTCGGCTCACTCAGGCAGGGCAGGATAGGAGGGTGGGAGGCGTTTTTTGCTAAATTTACGTGTGGCTAGATAAAATGAACATTTCAAATTGGATTTGCTATCAGGCACGGGGGAGTTATATTAATCGGATTTCAGAGGTAGCGTTGCCATTTGGTAGTCAAATTTGATTGCGTGTTTTTTTTTTTAATTTCCGAAAAATGCTCCATTTAGGAAGTATCGATGAACTTACTGATCCGAACATATTCAATATACACGATTATATTCAGTTGATGTGTAGGTTGTCAACATCAACAAATGCTTTTGGGTGTGGTCTTTGAAACAGGATGTTTCGATTGAACAAGTGTTAATGATATGGTAGCTTTTGCAAGAAAGTGTAATGCTGTTCAAATTGGTTGGAATTAGGGTTCATTTTAACGCATAAATTATGGTAAAAATGTTAGGTTTTAAAACAAATATTTGAAAACTCACCGAAACCGAACCTTAAAACAAGTACCGTGAGCATAATTTAGTTTCATCAAATTTCCCTACCTTAACTGCCACCTAAAAAAAGGACATTCAGTAACCATTACAGTCAACGGGAATGGCAAAAAAGTGCAATGCAAGTGAAGTATGCGAAGTAACCATGCGCACCATTGACGTTAGTCGATTTGATTTTCGACGCCGCACATTGACCCCATTTGAGGACCGTTCCTTCATGGTGGAATGATTTTCCTATCCACTGTTTTTCCACTGTCCAATTACTGACATCTTCTATCACCTTCAACGAGTGTGGCATGTGATCGAGAAGCGTGTGCAAGCGTGCACCATGTACGTGCGCCAGTGCCGTACGAACGATCGGATCGGCAAATCGGTGCAAAACGGCTGTGAAGAACAACTGCAGAGCATCGACCACATTTTGCAGATATCGCAATCGGAACTGTCGGATAGTCGAGTCGGAGGGGGCGGGGTACAAAAATGCTGTCCGGAGGCGTTGGAGGGTGGTTGATAAATTTGTTCGGGAAACTAAACCGATCGGAACGGGGTAGCAAATTCTTTCTATGCTTGTTCTGCTCGCCCTCCCCCCCCCCCAGTGGCGGAAGTCACTTTTGCACCGCACTTTATATTCGAATCACATAATTCAAAGACAATACCGAGCGAAAATCAAATTCATAATAGTAAAATATGATGATGGTTTTGTTGGGAACGAGTTGGGAATTGGCTAGGGAAGCGGGCGGAAACTGGACATCGTTGGGTGCTCCGTTATTGTTTCCGGATGGTCCGGTGCGGCACTGTTTTAACAACCAAACCAAAAAACGAACCAAGGGAAAGGGGGTTTGGAGTGAATTTTTTACTTTTTTTATCCAGCAACTCCCCCCAAGGGGTACTGCAGATGGAAATTCTTCGAGTCAGTTCAATGTTTGTGTGGTACTTCATTCTTTGCGAAGCATTTCTTTTGGAGCATGTTGTTTTTTTTTTCTCCTCGAATGCAACCAAAAGGGTAAGAAGGAAGAAGTTTGCTTCACCCTTTTGTCTCCCTTAGCTCCGACTGGCTCCTCCCTTCGCACCAAACCATTGTTCAGCCATGTTTTAAGGAAGCTCTCTGATGGGAAGACAAATGGTATGCCACTCGAGAGCAAACATGTCGGTCGGAGAATTTTCCTCGAAAGCGCTTCTTCTCGTGCATCGGAAGTGGAAGTTTCCTTCCTTGGGTTCCATCAAACCCCTGCCATGCACGCTACCGAGTTTTTTTTAGCTTGTGTTGTGTTTGCTTTCGACAAGAGCTGAAATAAAACTCCCGGCAAGAATGAAAGGAATGGAGGAGCGAGAGAATTCAAATCGCTCGTTTGCATGCTGTTTGCGACCTGGGTAGTGAGGAATGTTTCCTTCCCCCATCCGGCTTTGAAGATGCAGTGATCGGATCGTTTGCATAGTTGTGTGCAGATTTATCTAATTGTGTAAGTAAAGCATTTTTGCCTTTGCAATTGGCAGCCTGTAAAGTGTGAACAAATTGATGCAAATGAATCACTCATGTGTTTGTATGATGTGTCGGTGTGTTTGGGCAGCTTTCTGATTCTCATTCAATGATGTTTGTGAGGGCGCTGCCTGCGGTAGCAATTCAAGCAATTGCAGATATGCTGCAGCAAATATGATAAATGAACGAATTTTGTTGCATCAATCGAGAAGGCATCTATGCAGTGCAGTTTCTATGCGATGAAATCAACCTACGTTTCCGGTAGTGTGTTTTGTTCTCAAACATTGTAAGCAGAAGCTTATTTGCCAAAGACTGGTTTGCTAAAGTCTTATATTTTATGATTTGTAAGTAAATATCTTCTTATAATTTGTAAGTAAATATCCAACTGACTATATTGACAGGTGTATTATACTTCCTTGTCTGTACGTTACTTACTCCGATTTGCTTGTTTGATTAGTTTATTGATTGACTTATTTTTATATTTATGTTAGTAGAACACATTCAATAATAAAAGCATGAAAAATAATTTCTACAGTATTGTGTATTGAATTAAATGCGATTGTTAAATGGATTTCCTTCCGCAGGCGAATGGGTTTAAATTGTACCCATCCCTTACAACATTCCCACCATTTAATACATTTTTCATGCAATCCCTCTGTCCCCGACTTGGCATGCCAATCACGTGCGGGCTTTTATTATCAATTTTCGCCATTGTTCCCATCACACTTTTTTGTTAGTCAGTGCTTATCGTCCACTACCGCTACAACACCAAAGGCCCGTACCTGTGCTGCCCGTACCGGGGGTTAACATCCGGTCAATTTCTAGATGCTTAGTGTAACGATTCGTTTGTCCGGGATGCAGAGCCAGCGTAGAGGCTACCACACATGGCTTCGGCCCGTTGCCGTACGCCGTTAGCTTCATCGCACGGCACTTTAATGGGGAAATTTATTTGTATTTCCTTCCGCCATCCCGTGTTCCCGTGTTCCCCTGTTTGTGTGGTACAGTGTTCTTCCCGCTATATTTCTTTGGCAAGGGTACGCAGGGTAGGGTGAAAATCATCCTTATGTGGCCGTAGCAGTGTGCATTGCGCGAAATGAAACTCACCTTTTTAGAAGGTTGAAAGCGTGGAACGGGGGAAGGAAGGCATCCCGGTGGACGCTTGTGAGAATGCCGGGTAGATTTATGGCGCCGGTGCCTTATAGCCTACCGTTTCCCGCTGGAAAAAGATAGGAACGTAAAACGGGGCCCAGCACTGCCATTTTCCACCACGTGTGTGTGTGAGCACGTTGGGCCGAGAAATTCCCCCATGAGAGTAGGAGAGTAGGGAAAAGATTCGTAGAGCCGTCCGTTTTCCCTCGATGGCACTGTTCTGTCATCGTTAAAGAGCGATAATTTAACAGAGGCCTTAATTTTGCCGACCGCCACTCCCCGTCGAGGGACGCCTTGTTGCACGATGTAGTACGAGCCAGTACCTAAGGTTCCAACGGAAAAAGACGTATAAAGTGGGTACCGCTTTATTGCGTTCCCGGGGACCAAGGTGCGCTACGGAGCGTGTAACGAGAGGTGATGTGTGAAGTAGATAATTCTTTTGCTGATGATGAGAATGGATGAAGTCTTTGAAGTAGTTCGGTAAGAGTGATATTAACGGTGCGGTTTGAGGTGGGCACAGTGCGTCATTACTTATTTAATTGTTGCAGCACGGCGAAAGGTGCCCAATCGGTGGCTGAGAAACGAACCACGGAATGATGACTTTGGAAAACAAAGTAGTTTAGGGTGTTTAGTTTTTGATAAAATATTTTTCTTAGTGCTTTTATTCTTAGGTATTTGACTGATTTTACTATTAGTAAACAATATCTACCATAGGAATGTTTTTAGTTCGTTCGATTTATTGTATGACCAACTCTCAATGTAAGACTATTTATTAACTTAATTATATGACCAATTACATCGTTGATAAAATCTCTATTCCTCAAGTGTATAATCTTACTAAGCTTTCTGCACTAAAACGAACAAAGAAGAAAAACGCAAATTGGTCAAATTTTTGCTCCAAGATCTGAGCTCGAGATGGGCGACAGTAAATGCCTAGGAATGAAACGAACCAACGGAAGCCAAGTCCGAACACGTACAACGAAAAAATCTTTTGCAAGGAAGGATTACAGATTTTTTCTACCACTTCCCCCTCTCTCACCTCTTGCTTCTTGGTCAAAAGCTACCCGGCTTGTGCCACGCAGGATCGATGATGAAGTGAAACAAAATCAATTTCATGGTGCTGAATGTCCTTCGCGTTCCGCGGTGATTACAGTAGAACTCACTGCCACAACACCGCAGTCTATCCGATGTGCCGATGTTGTGAAGAGCAAGTTTAAATCTAGTTGAAATGAGTTCTGACCTTCCCGGTGGTTTGTTGGAGGTAATGCGCGTGACAAGCAAAACAAACGTTCGCCGAAAGGTGGACGGAAAGTTGGTGTTCGTTTTTGGATTACATTTCTATTATAACATTATTTCCCCCAAGCTGTGTGGATGAAGCTGGTGATTCGGGCAAGGATTAAGGTAAAGCTTTTTAAGGATTGGTGATAGGAGTTTGTGAAGTTTTGTTGTTGTGTGTTTTACTTCTCAGTCAATGGTTTTTTTTTTTAATTCAGGAAGAAACGATCAATGATTGATGTGCTATGAATAAATGGAACGATGTGATAATTAGGATGAATATTATGACTTTGTTCATCGAAAGTTTAAAAGAAAAGGGACACGTGTACACCTGCAAAAGGAACTTAATTATTTTAATGATGATGATGATGATGATGATAATAAGTCCCACCTCTTACCCCAACACAGGTTTGAGAAGGACGGAAGTATCTTTACGATAATATTACTCTAAGGTAGTTTTTGAATAAAATAAAAATTTACGAATTTACAAGTGGTGGCATCAGACGTCATTCAAAAGAATCCACCAAGTCATACACACACCCAAGACGACCGACGTAGTTTCATCAAGAAAAAACGGGTCAACTCCATCGAACACATCAGGACATAACTGCGACATGCATATGGCCAGTTCCACTGGTGCCACACCGGCTCCAGGGCCCTACCTTCCATTCAAGGAAAAACTGTATATTAGAAACGTATTTACGACATGTTATGAAGATTCGTTTTAGATTATGTTTAAAATCGGTTTGCTGGATATTCAACTAAAACTATCTCTGTCTTGCCTTGGTCATAATTGCCTTGAAGCACACAACCAAATTCATCGTTTCCGTAGTTTTCTAGAGATGCCCCATAATAAACCTTACCCCAAAACTTTGGCGATTGGGGACTGAAAGCTGCAGTTGAAAGTTTTAATTCGAATCGGCAAATTTCTCAACAAAATGGTGTATTGTATGCGTTTCCGCTAAGTGAATTAAAATGCCATTTCTCAGGAACCGTGTTGCGGGGTCAGAATGGAACGGAGGTCAATGTGTGTGAGTCACACTGCCTGCAACAACAATGCAAACAATTCCAGAGTCTAGGCAGCTGGGAAAGGGTGCTTAATACACTTCCCGCACAAAACACTGCGAGTGTGGTACGAGGAATGCATTCTTGCAGTACGGGACAAATGAGGAAAAAGACGAAAGCGTCCGATGGGGTAGAATCGCAACTAAATAATACAGTTTTATGTTTTGCTGTATAAAATTCTACGACAACAAAGCAATTTCGTTCCCCAGCATTTCAATCTCGGGGAGAAGAACGGATGTAATGTTGCATGTATGCTTTGCACGGTGTCGAATGCATCCAGGCTCCAGGCGCTGTGCGGTACAGTAAAACGGTACAGTAAAACGCAACTACCGCTCGAAGCTTTACTTAACGGGATTCCTTGTGTGAATCTTTCTACATTGCTTTGTATATTTGAACGCCCGCGCTCGTGTGTATGTTTGTGTCAGTGAATGTGTGTGTGTGTGTGTTTGTAGCAAATTTCTCCTCTAAAGCCACCCTATCCACTTCCTCCATCATCGAACACACCCGTCTCGGTGGACAGCAGAAACTATTTCAATTTCACCGAAAAGCAATCAAAATCAACTTACATGCTGCTATTCATGCAATCTTTTTAGCCCGGTTGCATGCACGTCCGTACATCGGGGCGATCAGCACGAACCTTGCCCGCCGAAGGGAACAGGGGGTGTGTGGGTTTTGGTAAGTAACCGAAAAAAAATCAAATCTAGCGGCATTACCGTGTGCTTTTATCGTTTTTTTCGTGCTTCAAGAAAATGATCATTTTTCTTCCGATAAGTTTTTTAGAATTTGCCTCGATCTTTCACTCCCTTGCGCGAATGTGCGCCTTTCTTTCCATCGTTTCATTCTGATCGCGCACATCATCTCGTCTGCTCTATCGCGTTAGGAGGGCTACGATTGAAGAGTTTCCTCATCCGGATACGATTTTCACCCTTGCTTCGGGCCAAGCTTTTTTCGATCTTTCGTTACCTAAAGGTTACGACGCTATGTTTGTCGATTGTTTAATTTGCATGCCTTCGTATGTGAGCATGGAACTACCGCATTTTTCCAATGACGAGGCGAAAGCATGCTACATTCCGGGCCGGGGGCCATACTTTCCCTATTGGTGCTGGTCGTAAGATTTGCATATCGGACGGTGATGTGATTGAAAAAGCATAGCCATACCATATATGCTTTGTTCGCCAGCAAAGCGTCATTTGATCGAGGGAAATCTTTCGTTGGGTGAACGGCTTCTTATCCTTGGGTTTGAAATATCCTGTGCTGAAAAGAAAGTTGGGTTGATTGGCTCTCCGCTTAGGGTGGGCGGTTAGCACACTATTCTCTTACCGCGCGTGATGATCTTTCCCTAGGTTCTGGTCGTTTATGTGGCTGTGTATGTACGCGTTTGTGTTAAAATGTGATTTTCACTAACGATGTCTTCGGGGAGTTGATTGAAAATGAACAAAGAGGAAAGGGTGTCTATTTGAGCATGCAGAGCAATGGAAGCATCTGCACTGCTGCATTTCGTTTAGCATTTGTTAGTGAAACTAATATTTGGTGAAATGGTAGAACTCCTTGTTCTTTTATCAAAAACAGTATTATGATAACTTTAGATGGACCATTTTAGAGTTTCAAATCGTTTGTACTATTTTTCTTATCGTTTTGCACTATTTTGCACTTCATTTTGAAGCATTATGTATTCGTTATATCCCAATTGTTGTGTGTGAAACGAAACTACAAAAACTCAAAACGTAGGAATAATAATAGATTCTATTTTAGGAACAATGCTATGGAAAAGGGAAACTAGCAACTAATTAAAAGGTAGTTGTTGGTTAGTTCTGCCGTTGCAAAAAGACGACACATTGAACTTGCTTTGCTGCATAGCGCTGATATTGCGGTGCTAATGCAATTACACTGGACGCAAAGTGCATAGTGCGCAAGAAACACAAAACAAACCATAAACAAGGCACATAAAAACGCATCCCATTTCAGCTAAGTGGAACTGCAAAAATGAAAACCTCAACCAGGCGATGTGGGCAGCACGAGACTTGGTGTCTTTCTAGGTGTGTTTTAATCTGTAGGTGCTTTTACTGTACTATGCCTCTATTTGTGTCCGAGCAGAGGAATGAGAGAGAGAGAAAAAAAAAAGTCAGTGCAATGGCAGTGAGGTATTGTTAAAGTTTTTCTTTCTTTTTTTGCCGGTAGCTGCCGCTGCAAAAGCGGGCTGTTTATTTTCATTCGTTTCTGCGCAATTGCACATTAACGGTGGTTGAGCAGCAATTAGAGGGAAAAGCTGCAATTCCCTGCAGCGTGTATTGCTAGTTTCCATTGCATTGCGTAGCAGTTACGCTCGTTGTCGGCAAAACTTGTCATTAAACCAGGTTGTGGAAATAGGCTCGCTTTACGGGTTTCATTTAATGAGCATATTTCTTTCGCCTATTTTCAGTGAAGGCAGTAATGATTGGAAACGTTCCATAGAGCCGAGAGAGTAAACTTGAGAAATAAAAAAAGGTTCCACACGATTCAGATGTTTCACGGTTTCACTAAGAAGATTTCGTTTGCTAATAGTTTTTACAGATCAACAACAATGGCCGGTGGAGAATGATTAAATGAAGTTTTTCGTATTTCTTGTAAGTACAAGCATGGTAAATTCAACTTAAGGTGGAAATGATAGGAGCTTAATGAGCTATAAAAGTCAAACATCCTCCAGGCTTCCAAACTTCTGCAAAAAGAGAAATTATGAGCATGCTACAGACATGCCGTTGTTGAGTCGTGTCGCTTACGTGCTCTTTATTGCTCAACGCTTTATTCAATTTTAATTTCTTGCTCCTGCGTTATGGATCTCATTTTTTTCTGCACATTCACCCATTTCATCATTCACCCATTCCGCCTTTCTCCTTCAAACCTCCTCCATCGTGGGTTCATGAACATGAGCTGCATTTTGCACTGATAATAAATCAGAAATCTTCAGGGGCAAAGCTCGGGGCAGAATTAATGAATCCGGGCATCGTATAGTCCAATCGATGGCCATCCATCCTGACAAAAACACAGCAGTCAACGGCAGTCCATGGACAGCAACCCATCGTTTGCGACGGGAAAGCAAAAATACGTAAACAAGCAAATTTTAATTTAAATGCAAATCAGCAATGCAATTTAGATTGCGCGATCCTGCTGAACTTTTGATTTGTTCTGACTCTTATTTTTCTGGCAACTGTTTTTTTTGGTTTTACAACAATTCAATGAAGCGAAGCTAGTTTTGCTTTCATTGTATGAGTTTGGTTTGTAAAAGTGTGTTTTGGTTTTGGTAATCAAATAATAACTATCACAGGATATACACAATGTTCATACGGTTACGGATTAGCAGAAGTGAACAAACAAACAGCTAATAAAGTAACATTGTACCTTTTTATTGATTTGCCGTTGTTGTTTGATCCAATCCTGATTATTTTGTGATTCGCAGCTATGAAAAGTAGCATCAGCTGTAGCAAAATGTTTGGAATTTTCCTAAATATGTACGAGGAATACGACCTCCAACAGCTCCAGCAACAGAATGTTAAGCATCACCCAACGTCAATAATTTATTTGTTGTCATATACTTGTTATCATATACTTGTAGAGAGTTTGTTATCATATACTTGTGCAGAATTCATGAACAAAACTCAAATCCTTAATATAATATGTACATTTTAAAAATAATCCTTTTCTACCCTAAAACGACTCCTTGCTACTGGTGTAAATGGAGCTAGTGAGATAACACTACATAAGTAAATAAGCATCAAATTCAAGCGATGCGACGAGGCTTATAAAACCAAAAAGATCGTAGCAACTCCTTCCACCCGGATGGAGTGTATGGGTACAAAAAGTTGGCTTTCTGATAACTGTTCCATGCCTCGCGTTGACGTTGTGACCGCTTCTGCACTGTACAAACTCAATAATTACTGCAATGCTGTTGTCCCTGGCACTGGCTGCTGGATCGCACCCACAGGCTAGCCGTGCAGTCGTGCCCTTTAGCGGTCGCTGCTAATGGTGTAATAGGATAATTATACTGCCAACTAACTTTGCTCTCCCTGCACACGTCATATTATGAGAGCGCAATAATGAAAATAAAACTATGTGTAATGTCCATTTGTGTGTGTAGTGGGACAACGAAAAAAAAAGATGGATCAAACCGGCGTAAAGCAAGTGGAAATGGGAAACTTTTCCTATACTCGTTTGTTCTAGCGACATTGTATATCTATGGCCAGTTACAGTGTGGCCATAAAAAGGTGGAAAGACTATCACGCAGTGGTTGTTGCCTTATTATTTCTCTCGTTTTATTACACACCCGTTCTCGCAAACAGGAATTGTCCGTGCAGGACATAGGACGAAAGAATAATAAAAACTATTCCAAAACCCAATTCAGCGCAATGATTCTGAGTGCATGGGTGAGGCGGTATCGGTGTTGGGTGAACCGTTAAATTAGATATCCTTCCCCGCACGGCGAAGCTCGTTCGTTCCGTGAAGGCACCTTTCCCCGTTTAGTGTCCTCGAAGTGCATCCAGCACAATGGCTTCCGGTGGTCCAAAATACGATTACAATATGTTGACACCATTTACGGGATAGTTATCTCGGAGAATTGTCAACCCGGAAGTCTGCATTGCCCGAGCTGTGACCGTGTGTGTGTGTGAGAACTAGGAGGAAAAACTTTTCCCAGCCAGTTTTGGGCATATTTTTTTTGCTTTGCTTTCTCGCGTTCGAGGTCTTGGAAGAAAACGGCACCAAGGTGAGAAGTCGAAACCAGGGTGCGAAGGAATGATGGTTACAGTAGAAGCTCGAAAACTCGATCGTACTACCGACTGCGCCGTGGCATGGAGTTAGGTTTTGCGCTAGGCATGTGTTTGTGTAAAATGAAAATCTACCGAAAAGCTTGTGGTAAACCGCAAAAGTTTCATTTTGAACTTTGTCATGTTCGGAGCGTCCAGAGCTCAGTCTCAGGACCAGGCAATGGGGACGGGCATGGTGCGAGTCGTTTGGTTCGGGTGGGTAATGCGTTCCCTTCGATTGGACTGGAGCTGATCAGATTTCCTTGCAGTGCATTTCCTTTCTCTCGTTGAGGCTGAATCCATTCATTCATTAGACAAACCATCCCGTACGGTGTGTGTATGTGTGTGCTTGTACAACCAACCTACGGTCGGTGCAGCTGGTTCAGCTCTTGCGGTTCCTCTTATTACGAACGATGAGGAGCACCGTTCGAAGGGATGCTGGGCGCTTAATTACTCTCCAATAACCAGCGCTCACCGCCAGCGAGTTGCATCTGTTCTTTTATTGACTAACTCGGTTGGCTTCGTTAAAGGTTCACGTTTTGCACGTGATGGCTTCACTGCAAAGCACTTCTTACATTTTATTTCTTCTTCCGGTCGCTTAACCTCAAATTAATGAACTCTTTAAGCGTGAAATGGGTATGGGTGCAGATGGATATCATTGTTTTTTTTTTTAATTAGGTTCAACAGTTTAAGGTGAAAATTTTTCTCTGTTAGTTCTGCAATTCGTTGCATTCGGTAATCAACGTTGAGGTCTCTACCTGAGAATAGCAGTGAAATGTTAAGCAAAGTTTGGCAGAAGAAACCATATTTTGCTAGCAAACTTACCGTAATACCTAGCTTGAATGCGATAAAGTGCTTAGTGAAGCATGAATTGGTGGATTCGATAAATGTCTTTTTCAAATTTAAGTTGAATGTTTGGTGGATTCAGTGTTATGGAAATTTTGAATTTTGTTGTTTTTATTTTGGATTTACTTTACACATGGTAAAGTCATTATTTCATACGCCCTCGCGACCTATCGTCACATCAAAAGATGTTTGAGCGTAGCATTTAAGTACCGTTCGTTCTTTGCGTCAGTAAAGAGAACGCATTTTTCACACATTTTTCCGTGAGTCATTACGTTTCCCATTACAACAGGTGCATGTCTTTTTTGTTACCGTAGCTTCATAAAATATACAAATTCCCATCCAATATCCAGCTGCGCTGTAAACGCTTGTCCCATTTGGTGTAAATTCTGTAATAACCTTTGCGCCGTACGAACTAATTTCATGTCAGTGCCGTTGTGTGCATGTGGTAAGTCATGTACCACGCCGCAAGTTGATTGTGTGAAGCCGCTGCTTACAATTTTCCCACACGCAATTTTCTATGTCTATTTTACGACACCGGTTTGAAACTCTCAGGTGTGTCGTATGATGCAAAGATTGAGTTTGGGGGAAAGCGTCCTCAGCAATGCGTACGCAACACACTGGATGGTATCCAAATTGGGGGCTTAGTAAAATGTAATGTTGAGCTTTTTTTGTTGCAAAAGCTACGCTACAGGCTGCCAGAATGGGGAGCAATTTGTGCCTTTGCCCCAAATGAGTCTGCACATCAACCGGTTTTGATGTTTTTATTACATTGTTCAACGTTCTGCCTATTATGTGTTTTTTCGACGCACGGTACATGTGTTGTAAAAATAAACGTTACGTTATGTATTGACGATGTAAAAAAATCATTTAACTGTCGCCTTTCTTTTTGTAAGACGTTTGTCTTTTCTTAGGAAACTAAATTGGCTGATGACTGATCACATTAACAGAGCTCCACATGAGAGAAACGATTTTTTTAATAATATGATAAGACAATATAATATTTATGACATACATATGCAGCTGTCATATGCTTTACGGTTAGCAAACGTAAGCTTTTCTTCACACTATTAGTGTAAATTGCTGTTGCCACTATGCTTTAATACGTGTATTTTCAGAAAAGCCAAGCCCATAAGTAGTACAGGCAGGCCTTGACCGACAACGGTTGTTTAGCCAAAGAAGAAGAAGATTTTCAGAAAAAAAACACTTTTGGAGGGATTGAATATAATATTTTTTGGTCAATTTCATACCTTTTATGGTAGTTTGGTATACAAAAATATAATATATTTAATATCAACCATAATGTAATGATGTAAGTTTCAAAATCACACACCTCCTAACATTTCTGACAAGCTCAAAACTCAACCTTGTCATTGATAATGCAAATGTGGGTATATTTTTTCCTCTCCCACCCTAACTCGGGCTCGTTGGATTGCTTCTGTTCTGCAACTGACCGCTGTTGTAGCTCACACAGCTTTTATTGCCCCGATTATGTAAATCGTTCCCATTGTCTACCTTTGTCTTACCGCGTTGTATGCTATCGTCGACCTGACGCTGAATGCAGCCTAGACACGACATCCTGCCGTGGACATTCCAATCAGTCAACTCGCAGATAACGCAACCCATCAACGACCGTTCGGCAAATGGGAAGCAAGGGGAATTACTTGCCCTTACAAATCAACCAGTATCAAAAGAAACCGGCCGTGGCAACAGTGGTGCTGACAAAACAAAGCAAAATAACCGACAGCTGAATGAAGTCAAACGCAGACCGGCTGCAGATGATGTGGATAAGCGCTAGCACACTGTGTGTATGTGGCTTGTCGCTGAACTGGTTAGCACACGGGTCAACGGGATCTTGTCAACAGGATAGGGCAGCAATCGTGTCCCGTCCATTCCGGCAAACTGGAACGATGGCTGTGGTTCGAGGGGGGCAGTTCTACCAAGCAATCTGGCAACCGGCACTGGTTTTGCAACCCTGTAAGAAGACTGACCTCACCATTTGCATAAAGGATAAGCCTCAAGTGCTGTAGCTTATCGCGCACGAAGCCACTTTACTTTCAGGCATCTTTTTATACGGGTTTGGACTGAATTTCGCAGGTAAAACCCATCCCATCCTTCTGGGCACTCGCACCGGCTGGTTTGGTTCGTGTACTGGTAGTGTGTTTGGGAAGAATCGTAAAGAATTTAGCATCTCTCACTGATGCAAAGTGCTGGCATTAAACAAAGGGTTGAGGAATGCATTGATCCGTTTTGCCGGCATGCTTGCGGTATATACAGGTGCAGTTTGGTAGAAGCTCGACGGTCACACAGAAAAGGCAGTGTGCCGAAATGTTCATCCATTCCATGCTGGACTCCATTCTCTTATCGACATCCCAAAATGGTCACCCCGTGCGGTATTGGTGCTCTCTTGCCCGGACGGAGGATTTAATTGTCTTTACTTATCTTTGAAGTATCGTGTTGTGCGTAGGAAGCACACTCTTGATGGTACCGGTGAGTATCAAGCCAATGGCCCGTGTTTGTCGCTAGAGTAATGCTGTTGTTGCTGTAGTAACTGGTAATACATTCCGTTGGACGCATAGCATGCTGTGGGTTGATCTTACGGTTCACTTTTATTTAACGAACAAAGCCGTTCAAAGCTTGAGATGACCTATCTTTTATAGGGGAAATAATTTAAAGAGATGTTTTGTATGACTAGACTTTAGACGATAATTGTTTCTTAAACTGTCAGCCAATCAGGAATCAATAAGAAAAGTACAGGTTTACTTTGTATCCATTGCTTATGACATTTCATGGGCCATTGTCATTACTAAAATACTGTGCTACCAGATAAACCAAAGTCGTACCGGACCTAAAAAACACCAAAGCATTCGTCCCCTCTAAATGTACAAAGTTCTGTTAACTTCAATTGTTGTCCATGGCTTCCAAGCATTATGCTCGATACGCGTACTTCTTTAAAGATTTTATTATGGTAATAAAATCTGTCTCAATGTCCGTAAGTTTATGGTAAAGCATTCCATGCTTTCAAAGATATTGTTCATTAAAATTTAATCCCTGATCCAGTCTGAATTTCGTGTAACTAGTATCTCATATGCGCCTGACACAAACCTGTACAAATGATACCACCACACGTGTTCGTTGCTTAGGCATCCACGGATATGAAATAGCTATGGAACCAACCGCTCGAAGCACGTCAGCAACATTAGATGAAACAATGAGACGGACCAAAAGTAAATACACTCATTCGTGTTTCAAGAATTCTAGCACACACACACACACATTCAAATTACTGAAATGTGGTTTATCGTTCGACCGTCCGGGTCCAGCCGAGGCAAATAATGCTCCAACCCCAAAAACCGCATTTTCCTATTCATACAGGTTAAAAATACAACCAAACGCCGTTAGCCTAGACACGGTAGGTGACGTACTCGGGGACTGTGCATTGTGGCGAGGAGTGAACAACATCCGCCCACCCGACGCAGGTGTTGGCGTACAAAGATACCGGCATGTTTCGACGCCGGTACCGAAGGCATCAGCACGTGATGGGAGCTGGATAATGAAGAAATCCACTGTGTGGTACTGGCCGGAACGCTGACTGCTGGCAACATACGGTAAGCGCTTTTTGTGCGAAGAAAACGTTCCATCTTCTTTGCTTCTGTGTGCCACAGCCGGACAGAATGGGAGTTTTTAGGATACGGTCACGATGGCGCAGGAAGGCTGTCCCGTATAGCACTGTGGGAACTGGTCAGCACGACGTACGTACCATTCTGCTCTCAATTAAACGGCCCTGATATTCGCATCAAACGAGGAGGCGGCATGGGGCGGTCATGTCAGGATCTTACTGACGGTGTTTCTAGGTGTTACGAAGCTCGTTGCTTCCTGCTACACCTGCTAGTTGTGCACCGTGTAGGGAAATTGCAATCTTGCAGCGCACTCTTTTCGCAAACCCTCTTTCCATCATTTATTCAGTGTGTTACGGGGTGCACTCCTCAATTCGGTATGGCTATAAAGGTTGTAAGTTTAAGCAGCAGTTGGACAGCAAACCCACTGCAACCATCGCAACCGCAGCAAACTCCGTCGACAGTTGAAGGGGTATACACGAGTCCGACTCTTTTGTAACCGGTCTAATAGTTGCTAAGCGCACTTTCTGCTCAGTGGGCCATGCGGTACCCGGACTGTCACATAATTCTTTCGCGCACGTCGGCCTTAGGAACGTTGTGCAGTGGACGTCTAGTGGGAAGATTTGATGCATTGATTCGCCTAGCAACTGAAACCATTTCACGCATCGTTTCACGGCTTACCGTTTAGAGTGGGGCCGATGGGGTAAGATCGGAATTGAGATGCCAACAGGGTTGGACATTATGCTGGCTTTCCTCTACGTGGAAACGTGGGATTTCGGTCGTTTCTAGGCCGGTTGCTTAAATGGTTCGGGCACAGTGAGAAGAGGCGATAGTTTGGCAGTTTTAACACCAGTTTTCTATGCAAATGTTTGCATTGTGTTACAGAAAAAGAGAAAAATCCAAATCATTGAACTGAAAATTGCTTGAAAAAATCCTATTTATAATAATTTTTTTTCAAGGTTTTTTTCTCATTGTGATTTCATAGATAGGCCACCAACACGACAGCGAACGTTTTAAAGAATCGGTTGCAATTCCTAGGACCACCTTATGCAGCCCGCGCGTTTCTTTTGGCAAATGCATCGTTGGCCGCTGAACGGTTGCCTCCCGTACGGTCCGCATTCATCGCATCCAATAGAACGAGTGCTGAATAGTTGATTGACTTTCGATACAAACGCCATTGGGACTAGTGCTCTGCCTTGATAGGCCCCTGCATCAAGAAAGAAACTGCTCGTGACCGATCGAACCAAACCACCATCCACTTCTATCGATCAACTTAAGGCGCTAGGCCGGCGTATTGGCAACCCACCCACTCCTATGCTGATGCTGATTTGCCTGATAAAGCTTGAAACACGTACACTTGGCCGACTGCAGGGCAGCGTTTCGGAAGCGCTGTGCACGCCCCTCTATCAGAGACGCGGCACCAGGCGCCTCCACTGCAAATGGGCACTATTGCATGGTTTTTGTCACGATTGGATTGGCTTTTGGGCGGGTAGTGGGTTGATGAGTCGCTGTGAAAGTGAAGAAATTCAGCCAAAGACATTCGGGGCTCGAGCTATCGATACTGATGCTGTTCACAATGCTGTATGATGGTTTAGTTCGGTGAAGCTCTTCCAAGCACGTCCAGACGTTGATCGAAAGTTGCTTTGGCAGCTGAGATTGCTGTTATTAGGGGCAAAATCGTAGCATCGATGAAAATAGATTAGCAAACGTGAACGTGAGTAGAGCAAAGCGCGAGAAGTGCAATTAAATGCAGCCGAGAACGTTCAAGTGGTATAATTTCCGTTAACAATGCTTCAACCAAACTGGATCCAAAACATGCTAGCACGACGTTCTGCCCGTAAATGCTCATCTTTTTCATTCCATTTCACCGTACATTGTTAGGGGAAATTACTACGAGACTATATCACTCTCATCAAACAAATCATTACACCCGTGAAACTCGCTCGGTAATGAAGCACACATCTCATCCCCACTAAAATGCATCCGACGCGACCCTTATCTATCGTGGTCGGGATCGGGGAGATTTTTTTTCTCCTTCTTCTCCTCTTTTCAGCGAGTGCCGTCCAAGCGCAACGGAGTGCTTGGTGAATGCACCATTTCAGCTCATCATTAGATAGTGGTGGAGATAAAAAGAAGCACATTTGCTGCTAGCAATTCAGTGGCGGATGCCACGGAACGCGATGGCAGCCAGCAACTTCTGCACTGCCGGCTGCAATGCGGATCTCGAGGGTGGGTTGGTAATTGCAGTTTGCACTTATCGTCAATGTATCGCTCGACATGTATGACGGTTCCTTCGCTTTCCACTCCTCCTTGCGTACCATACTGCGCTGTGCAAAAGCTCACCCGTGCGGGTCACGGCAACCGGGCACGGCTGATACTGGTGAGCCGTGTGGTGGGGTTGCCTCTCTTTTTTTTTTGTAGCATCCCTTCCTTTTTGGTGTCACATTTTCAAAGTACCTGCAGTAGCAGTGCAAGGAAGATGCACCCCCGTCGTGCAACATTTTAAATTGAATGAATTGCCATTTCATCGCACCGGATTGGTCGGTGTGGTGATGTGGTTGAGATTTTTTAGGGTTACCCCTTACGTTCTTCCGACGTTCCGCTTTCCGTTTTGGAATGGAGCACGGGTAGAGAAACTGGTGGTTTTTGGCTCCTGCTCAATGTGAATGGTGAGTGGTGATGATGCAGGTGAGTGTGATAGTGGATGCTGGCAACTACATGAGCAATCCTGCTTCATCATGCATATTTGATTGGCGCAGGTGTGGTGGGAAGTGTTGGTTTGTATTTCTTATTGCAATCAATCTGCCAATTTGGTGGTTATTGTAGTTGCTGCGATAAGGGCATGAATAGCAACCTACCGGTAGCTATGGAGAGATATTAAAAAAAAAGATTCAGTATTATCAAATCTAAATATCTTTCGTTGTTTAAGCGTTTTATAGTGAACAAGAATATAATTACTGAAACGTGTTATTTTTGAGTAAAACTAGAAGAATCTTTAAAGAAGAATCTATCTACGATGCAAAAGAAATGTTTACTGGATCTCAACCATTTTCACAAAATATGATAGAGCTCTAACGTACGTTGCGCATTCAATTTTCATTTCCACGAAAAAGAAAAAAAAACTCACCTGCTTAGTACACTGTACACACTCATACTTCTCATATCGAAACCTCACGCTTTTCCTACCTTTGCAAGGAAACTATCAATCATCATAACATTTGCTGAGAGAAAAATCAACATACATCAAATCAAACCTCCTGCAGGGATGTTTGAAGCACTTCCCACATTCCAGCACGCAGAAACCATCGCAACCACTCAAAAGCTTCCTGAAGAGTGGCGTGCTTTGCTTGTTTCTATTTCGACAACAGCGAACGTAAACATTTCTTTCTCACATTGAAATGATGCAACGCAAAAAAAAAAAGAAAAGTAAAACAAATTTCAGTCGCAACCGAAAAAAAAAAGAATCGCAGTTTGTTTGCGTCATAAGTGCTGGTTTTGACTGACGGGATGGGTAGTGTGTGTAGCGCTTGCTGCGTGTAGCGTCTTGCGGTACGGTAGGAGTTGTTGGTAAACTTTACCACTTTCTTAACGTGCACAAATTTGAAGCCCTACACACGACGAGCCGTACACGCCGAGCTAAACTTGCTTCACCCCTAAGGACGAGGGTTTCATCCCGCGAGAAAACACAGTAAGACCGTTAGGATGCAAGCACCGTGTGCGTGTTCTAGCATTTCATTTTCTTGCCTGTTCTCTCTTTTTTTTCATCCCACTCTTCCCACTGCACCCGTTGTGCCAAAGTTGATTTTGGAAGCTGACAGATTTAATGATGCTTCAAATTATACTCCTTCTCTGGTTGGGGGTTTGTGTGTGTGTGTGTGTGCACAGTATGAGTTGCGACTGTGGATGGATGCTGACTGTAATGGCGAACGGGTTGGGGAGGTAGTGAAAAATGATGCATCTTATCGCAAAGCGGAACCGAATAGTTGGTAACTG